>JAILXH010128529.1:7031-26111 GCA_023558415.1 Piaractus mesopotamicus
TACCATACTCTAGAATCGTTTATTTAAAAACAAACAAACAAAAAATAACAAAACCCTAACTCAAACATCAGAGAGCACTACCTACTGAATCAAAAGCATGACTGAATATAATAGAGTCGCAAAAAAAACTCTGGCAACATCACTGGCTATCTGCAATAAGCATTAGTGTGTTTATGATTTTATGACAGATTTTATGTGCAAATTGCATAACTTCAAAGCATCATAAAACCGATTTAATAACGTCCGGCATGCTTTCATCCTCCCTGGAATGACCAGTAATGTTCGTCACTTCAATTGGGTGTTTTGTTATCTGTTTACCTTTACTAACTAAATGGCTAAACGTAATATTAGGCTGTGTGTTGGAAAACAAAACATTTAATAGAAGAGATGAACATTGTAGTCTCACCCACTATCAGTGGATACTGAGTCACCAGCAGTGGGAAAAAAAAACAAAAAAAAAACCCCTGAAACTCAGGTGCTTTAGTTTTGTTTGTGCACAAATCTCAGACCGCTGTGAAACGCTTCTGAGGCAAAATGCTACTGCGGCTTACACTACTGATGTGCTTTGCACGCTGTGACAACTGTGCACCACAATTTCTTACAATGCAACGAAACGACAGATGTCATATTTGCATGGTGTTAGGTCAAAGAGAGCCACCTGTGTGTAGTGTGTAGTCTAATGTGTGTACTGTATTTTAAAAATGTCAGAATTAACACATACTATTATAGTGAGCTAGTTAAGTGTAGTCAAAATAAAATGAAGACAGACATTCTTATACATTTCTTAAGGGATGATGGATATTAAATAATGAATACTAGTGTGTTTTTTTTTCTAGATACATCAAAATCTTACATTAAAAAAAAAATTTCAGCACCTTTGCCAATTTTCATAATGGTGTATCTGACATATTTACCAATCAGTTTATAGTAAAAGCTTGATTAGAAACGTTGTGCTATGATGAACTAGTTGTGTGTTGTAAGCTGGGAAACCACTTAAGAAACACACACGAATGACATATGAATCACTGCCTAGTTTTAGACACACCCTTTCTGACAAGAGGCAATGTGATTCCACAGAAATGATTCAATAAATACAGGCAAAATTGTATCATCTGAAATTCGAGGCTAGCACACATGTAATCTAGCCACAACCCTCTGTGTCACAACTGAGTACTAGGATAGCTCTCATCTAGTGGTGTTATGGGAGGGGGGGCAAATAAAAAATAAAAAAATACAATACACGTTACAATATTTAGTTTTTCAGAGGTTTGCCAAAATGGAAAAAAGTTCTAGTACTCCCAAAGAAAAAAAAACTCCAGTAGTGTCATATATATACACACACATATATATACACACACACACACACACACACACACATATACATACATACACACATATACACACATATACATACATATACATACATATATATATATATAAAAAATCAAAAACTATTTACTGTCAAAAACTTTGATTTTTACAAAACGTTTCACACACTGCACTTAATCTAAACAGGCCTAACTATTCTCTCTGTAATGAAACATGCAGCTGGTCAGTGTTCTTTAAGTACTAACGATATCCATGATCCTCTCAGAAAAGAATATTGAGACATAACTTATGTTGCCCACCCTAATCTAACCCATGGCACAGAATCAGAGAGGTCAAGTGCATAATAATTCAGAGAAACAGACTACGCTCAGAAATTAAAACAAACCTAGAATAAATAATTAATACATAAATGTATTTTAAAAACAACAACAAAAAAAAAAAAAACAAAGGAAGAAGAGCAAGTTTGACAGTGATGCCTCAGAGTCGGCTGCTACATGCCCTGACTCGGTCCTTTCACTCCTTTTTTGCTCATTTCACCACTTCGCTACTCCATGCAAATGCTCCCCCCAGCAGCTTTAGAACACACACAGAGGCACTGAAACTGACTTTTCTAGTTTACAGCACAGCACTCTCCTGTGGTGGGATGTGTCAGGCCTAACCTGGGGGCTGGAGCTTCTGGCGAGACGGCACTGGGATGAAATGAGCTCAGTGGTCCCTCAAGTTACATACAAAACTCCCTCCAGGGACCCGACACTCTAAAACAAACCATGATGGTAATAAGGAGTTTCAGTACGAACTGAGACCGAGACGCAGCACGCTGACATAAGTGCAGTGTGCCCCTTTTCGAATCTGCAGCCAATCCGCTCTCCCTGATCTTTCATTAGAAAGAAAGCTGCACTTAGATGCAACAGTGAGCACAGAGAAGAGGAAACCAAAAAAGAAAACAGAAAAGTCGAATGCAAAATTGCCAGTTTCACACGTAACGTTTTCAAAGCAGGTGTCTGAGTGACAGTGCAAATCTGGTTCACATTCTAAACATGACTCCACATGCTTAATTTTATACAGCATGCATCAGTGTCCATGATAGCAAACATCAATGTCTGTGCTGCAGTGGCGATCCATAATATGTGACAGGGTGTCAGGCTAATCCAACCTGGATAATGTGGATTAACTCTTACTTTCCTCCTTTCCTGACCCTAATTCACATTATTGCTACCTTGCTTTGGTTTTTCATTTGTGGTTATGCGTGCACTGTGATAAAAGGACTTGCATGGTGTTAGGCTAAAGAGAGCCACCTGCCTCTGAACTGCCCTCCTGGTTTGATGACTTTGGTGCCCCTCATGCGCGTGTCCTCTTCTGCCTGCGTCATACGCTCTTTGGTCATCTGGTAGGAGTCGTTGGTGGCACGCACTGTGATTTTGTCCTGAATCGTCCCCAAAGATGACAAATTGGAGACCCCAGAGCTACAGTTGGAAGACAGCGGCTTGAGAGACAGAATGCTTACACTGCTTTAATTTAACAAAGCTGAAAAGAAGTTTTAAACGTTCGACAAAAGTGACTATACTGCATCTTACCTTGACACATATTGTTTGATGCACTCAAAGCTTCCCTGAGGATTGTCCTTGCCGACATTGGACAGGTAAAAATCAAAGGTATGAGATCCAACCGAGACATCCGTCTTTGGAATCTTAATGCACTGCAGGGTCGCAAACAGGACAGGATAAACTCGACTGACACCGTTCACAAAACCGTACATGTTTAACAAGACAAGAAGGACCCTGAAAAACTGAGAAACTGAATGTGTGTTTCCAAAACTGGTCCCCGATAGGGACGGGCATGAGTAACTAACTTAGTGTGGAATCATTATGTGACATGTCTGCTGCGCTTTCGTTTTCATTTGAAATATGACAAACATCCATGACTCAGCCATTCGGGAAAACTGGCTAATGTTAGCGTGGTTTGCGCATCGCTTTATCCGCTCTTATTTACTGCAGACCGGTATATTGCCCTATACTACATAGGTCTCGAAATGCCCATGGCTAGTCCCTCATGCAGCTACTTCAGTGTCAATTATAGGCAGACTGTGACACAGCAGCACTAGGCTTGTGGATCTATGTGTGCAAGAATCAGAGCCTGAGCTTAGCTGCATAACCACTGTAGAATATTAATAGCTTCAGTGCACGCACGGTGTGCAAGGTCAGAGGTTAACCAGCCATTTTTACAGATGAACTGAGAGCTGACGAGCCTCAGAATAGCCCCTCAAGCCAAAAGCACCCTACTCAACGACAGGACCACCATTAAAAGAGCACTCTGACAGACAAGCACACTTCTGCACTGGAAATAAACTGGGTCATAGTTGGACTGTTTGTGCAATTCTACTGTCAGTATAGTACTGTCAGTTTTTCCTTTAGTCTGGGGTCCGTTTCTTGGCCGGAATCGTCCACCTACCCCTTGAAGTCCTTGGAAGTGTATTGTTGGCCGTGAGGACGGTACATTCTGTAAGACAAAAAGAGAAAAAAGGCAAAGTAAACATTACGAATGAACAGTTAAGCAACCAAAAACAGACATTCCCTCTTGGCTCTACAAATGACCTCATGTGAAAGCTGAATAAACTAAAGCAATTTTTTTTAATTTAGAAAGGCAGAGGAAGGATGATTTCTGAGTCATCTTAGCTCAAGACTGCAAAACTCTTTCACTGAATAGACCCAGAGGTGGCCCAAAGCTTATAACACAACATTTTTGGCAATAAATAACTAATTTACACCAAAAAAAGAATAACACTACAGTAGTAAGAATTCAAGAACATGTCTGAAAGATAAAATTTGACAGTTAATTTGGACCACAGATGGTAATCTTTACTTATGAACCAGATCTTTAATTAAAGTGAGGAGACTAATTGTTTATTCAGACATCGAACCCCATGTGCACAAAATGTACCTATTAAAAAACAATGCTGGCTGTGTGCACAGCAATACTCATGAAGAATACTCAGCCACTCAGACAAAGCTCATACAGAAACCAAGACTCTCTGGCGTCCACAACTAGAAACATTTGTTTGTCCTGTGAATACAGGACTAACACTGGATGAAATATCTGCACAGATCTAAAAACTAGGATCAGGTTATTAGCCTATATAATTAGCCGTACTAATTCCCTACATGTGCTTTTAACTAAAGACTCAAGCTTGGAGCAAAGTCTCTAAATTGAACCATGAAGTTTCCATTGCTGCGGAGCAAAATAAACAGAAGCTATTTTTAACCTGATTGCAGCACAGGAACACCAGAACAGCATTTAAATGGTTCAACCTGTCAAAGCTTAAACAGCTACAAAACTCAAATCTGTAGTGGGCTGATTATTTCTTGCTAAAGTGTTTAGAATCAGGGGAAAAGCATGAATGACCACAAAGCTAGCAGTGCAAGAACTTCAAATATTTATTCCTCCCTCTTTCGCTCTCGCTTATGCACAAACGGCACTGGCGAGTGTCCTCACTTATATTCAAATGACTGTATGGAGACTTCTTCTCTGCAGAGGCTTGAACAACCAGATCAGTTTCACATTCCCCTACCCCCAAACACTCTCTTACTCCACACACATCCACACAGCGCTGATCACATTACAGAGTAGCAGGGAGAACCAGGCCCAGACAGCTCTCTCATGACTGCTAAATTACCACATAAGACCAAGGGGAATATGAGAGAGATACAGACAGCAAAGACAGCCAGCGCAGGTCTAAAAGGACCTGCAACCTCAGCCTTAACAAGCTAGGCAGCCTAGTGTATATTGAAAATAAATCCCTCTCCCTTTCTCACACAATGTTTGGAGCTTAAAATGGACCAAAACACATTATAGGCCTACAGTGCTGTCATGCAAACATGAAGGAGGAGTTGACTCAGCACTCACTCCCTCGCTTAGGCCGCCCCTGCTGTTCTCGTCGTCTCGCCACAGAGATTAGTAATAATTAACAAATGCTCTACATTGGAAGGAAGCAGTAAAAGAGAGCAGGCTACCCTTAGATCCCTTGTAAAGAAAAAATAGCAGTCATTGAATTCGAATCAGGACATTTATAATATCATTAAAGATGCACTGATATGGGAATTGCAAATGCCTGGATTAATATTATAGCAAAGTGTGAATGTATTTATATAGGGTTAAAAATGCAGTAAAATGAATAAGATGCAGATATTTTAGCATAGCAGCCCAGTGTCATCCAAGTGTTCCGTTCTTCCGGAGGAAAAAAAAAAAAAAAAAAAGCTTCATCAAATATTGGTGTGAATTATTGGTCAGTCAAATGCTGATCATTTTTAAGTGACTATCTACCAACACGATTCAGACATCATCGTGCATCGCTAAATACCATATTGCCAAAGAGAGAGCTAGACGCGAGTTAAACATAGGCTACTAGGGAGTACGTGCCACATTTCCCTTCCAAAAGGAATGCGCACATTCCAATGCACATTCACAGCAAACTAAGCCTACTGCCAGCTCAATATGCAATCCTGCCAAATTCATATCAAACACCTACTGTTTCCACACCATAAGGCAGGACGGAGCAGCCCTACATACTCTGGGGTTCGGCCACCAACTTTAAACCTCAGAATATGCATGTGCTAGACTTGAAATTATACCGCAGGCAAGAGCATTTTCAATGGCCCAATTTATCTTTAGTAGATGTTTAACCTTTTGTGAACTCTGTCATATTTAGTGTTTAAACCCAGCTCACTTCCGAGAGTGTTTAAAGGTAAGCAAACCTCAGCCACCCAACTGAGAGATGAGTGTTTAGTTTGACAACCAAGGCCTTGTTCAACTGGCTGACCCCAGTGGGACACTGTAAAATGTTTAGCATCTGAGAAAAGCAGTCAGCCAAACTACCGCTCACAACACCGAAAAACTACACACTGGTTCTTCAAGGTTTCTTTAGAAAAACTATAGAACCATGAGTTCTATATGAAACCATTTCATGCTTAAATGTCACGTAAAAAACCAGAAGAACTATTTTTGGCTCTATATAGAAGAATTTTTTCGAAAAAGGTTCTACATAGAACCATACACAACATATTGCCCATCAGTCTGAAGAACCATTTCATTAGCAAATAACCATTTAAGCATGGATTGGTTCTATACAGAACTCATGGATTTAAATAGAACCACTGCCTTTACAAAAAACATCTTTAAGTAATATGGATATCAAAGTAGTGAGGCCAAGCTGCTTTAAAGTCAAATGGATTAACTTTTATTCGAGTTCAGTTAAATTTTAAAACTTGCCCTCACTTGGTTTGAGATTTAGAGAAACGGCGACTAGTTTAGCCAAAGGTAAAGTTCATGAGGTTCCCAAATAGAAGTGCACAACTTGCATGACTTCTGTTGAAGGACCAAAAAAGGCATACTTTATGATGCCTTCTTTTGTAGCGTGTGTGGACGTGTGTCCTGAATGGAGAACGTATAGAAATCATGGGTTCAGTTGTTTCAGGCTTGGATGACATTTCTCACCAGCTGAACTCCAGAGCAGGTTTTAGAAAAGGCCTGCTGTAGCTTTAAGTCAAACAGTGCCTCGTAAGCACTTTGACCAGTGTAGCGCTTTAAAAATTCAGACAATGCAACTCTTCATTGAGGCCACCTAATTTCTCCCCCGTTAAGCTACCGTCCACCCCATTGTGTTCGCTACTGAGCGGACAGAAATGGCGAGAAAGGATTCATGTGAACTTTGCTTGGCATGTGTGACCGTAATATCAGATTTAGTAAGCTAAGCTAATGACCTGTTAGCTTCCTCTTCGCCTTAACAGACAAGCCGCAAGAATGTCCGGCCACATATTGGTGTCTTTTGCACTGTAAGATTGGGCCGAAGCTGAACTCAGCTTCTTAATAGAATTTTCGCGTTCCACCTTAAATGGTGCAGCCTGTAACTGCAACATTTAAGGTGGAACGGAAACATTCGAACAAGAAGCTGGCGAATAGGATTGTCTTTTTACGTGCACCCCATGTTTGCTGCAGTGACATCGAAATTTACCACTTAAGAATCAATAAAGTATTTCTCTATCTAACCTAGGTTACATGGCTTTTACATAGAAACTGATCATGCTAGATAGCTAATTTAGCTACAGCCACCTAACTGAACTCCATTCCATCCCACATCAACTTTGCAAACGGTGTGCCTCACTGTCAGCTTTAAAAATCACATTTAGGTTATTCATCTAAGGTACTTCGCTAGTTTGCTCGTTGATCGTCAGTGTTAGATAAAACCGGTTTAGTCTGGCTCTCATGTAGCTAGTAATAGGTTATCCAGCTAACGTTAGCTTGCTGCCTCACAGTTTTGACGATGCGGTAAAGTCGGAAGAAATACGTAAACTCCCCAAATTAATAGCATTTCCAGCTAAAAGTTAGAAAAGCAGATGTGCCATTATGCTACCAAGTTGGTCGGTTTGCAAACAAATTAATTTCCTCGCGTCAGGCAGGAGGAAACAGTTAGGCAGGCTAAGCTAGGTAACGTTAGCTAGCTTAGATTTCAACTGCCAAGTTGGGAAGAATAAAGTGAAGTTGGACAGCAGCCAAGCTCCAGCTTTGTCTTTATATTTAGAAACGTTGCTGTCTGTGTGCAAAACATTCAGAAGACACAAACCCATAACTTGGCAGGTGTTTACAGTGATAAAACTGCATTAGGCGGCTAATGTTTTCAGAAACATAGCCAACATTTAGCTAACGTTAGCTAGTTCACTTTTCTTTACCAACGCTAGCGTACTGTTAGCTAGCTCAGAGCTAAGGGTATCACGCCAATTTGATACCAGACTATTAACAGACTTTTTCCCGATATTCTCCCTCTTTTCAAATCCCTGGGCATTAGCTAGTGTAACGTTATGCCATTTTATATCCATTCTTTAGCCGGACGGTAAGTTAGCAGCGAGTATGTGGCTGAACGCTAACTAGCTTAGCTGACTGCAGTCAGAATGTTGGCTAGCTAGCAAACTAAGTTGACAATCAGATGACAAAAGTTATCCCCCTAATTTGACAACCCTGTATATAGTTTACACGTAAAGTAGCTGACTGAATATATAAAATACAGGTTACCTAGCTAACTAATTAACCTAATAACCAACATTACAAGAGGCACAGCTCGCTAATATTAGGATTGCAGAGCTGGCAATTCAGTGTTGACTTAACGCTGCTGGCTGGACTTTTCCAGTCCAGTCATCCATCGTTTTCTTACACTTATAAATGTCTCCAAAAATGACAACACTTTAGATTGAATGGCACGTCGTTCTGTTTGTTATCTTACTTTAAAAAACACAGTAATGTATTCGTCATTTGAACTTACTAGCTGTGCATTAGTGCGTGGCACTGCTGTCTCTTTCCTCATACGAAAAGTTTACTGATGTACATATATACACATTTTATTTTCCATTCAGCTTACCTTACAGTTTTGGTAGTTTTCTAGCGCTCGTATGGCTGTCTCTGTCAGTTTTACATGCAAAACGGTGATCCTGTCGGCATTCCGGCCACAATTTAGTCCATACCTCCCATCCTCAGAGAGAGCGGCCATCTTTACCAGCCTGCCACCATAGTCCCTCTGTCGGAGGCGCATATAGAGACCCGGCGCTTCTCTTCATCCGCGGAGGCAGGAGGAGGAGTTGGCCCGAGTCTGTTTTCTCCCCCTGTTCTTCCCTACGGCCCAAACCTCTTCTGTTGGTCTGCTACGGTGAGGAAGTAGAACCGCTCATCACAGCGACCACCGGTACCAGAATAATTAAAAAAAAAGTTCTGAATTAACCTCATCGGTTTACGCCGCAGTCACACGTCATAGCGACTTCACAATGACGACACGAAGAAATGGGACTCGGTGATGTAAAAAAATTCTCTGTGATCGTCAGTTTACCTCATACTGCGCCTACAAAGGGTGTCATAGATAAGTGTAACTTTGTGATATTAAAACCACCTTAATTTTCCTCATTATTTTGCCATCTTTATAGCCAGTCCTCAGTGACGTCACCCACAATTGGAACTGAATTGTTTGTTAACTGTAATTATTTTGTACTCAGAACTTTCCCTCATAGTTCCTGCGTCATTGCCCAATCATAATTAATAATGACAATTATTAAATGCACCAGTTGAAGCTGATTTGACAAGAGCTGGGCAGTATGACAATATTTACCATCATTGTGATAGACCATGTCACAGCATGCTTCTTTGAGTATGTGGTGGACATCATCAGTACTTAAAAAAACACTGACTAGCTACATATTTCATTACAAAGACAGCATAATTAGTGCTGTTTAATTGGAATTATTGCAGCACAGTATGTTGAATGTCGAATACAACAAATGTTGAATACATATCACTATTCATCGTTTTGACAGGCACTTTTGGTTCTTTTTTCTTGAAATTTGTTTGTTCTTGTAGTAGTTCCTGCGTTACTGGCCAATCATAATTAATGATGAAATTTATTAAATGTCTCATTTCTGTACACCACTTGATGCTGATTTGACTAGAGCTGGGCAATATGACAATATTTATTATCACTGTGATAAATTATGTCACAGTATGCTTCTTTGAGTATGTTGTGGACATCATCAGTACTTAAAAAACACTGACTAGCTATATATTTCATTACAAAAGGCAGCATAATTAGTGAAATGTTGAATACAAATCATTATTCATCGTTTTGACTGGCACTTCTGGTTCTTTTTTTTTTTTTTTAGTTTGTTTGTTCTTGAAGTATCGTGATATTATGTTTATTCCATATCGCCCAGCTCTAATTTTAACCATATTGTGGTGTAGCTGAGCCTGGCTGTGTACTGTGCTGCTAATCTGCACAGTAATGTGTAACTGTTATGCTGCTAAATAAATGTCTCAGGTTTTTTGGAGGAAATGGAAGTGTTGCAAAAGTCTGGTTGTTCTATAACACGTTTTAAAAATGTTAATATAGCACATTATTTGGTGTTTAGTGTTTAGTGTTTAGTGGCAAAATAAACCCCCGTCGACTCCTCTAGCTTTTCTAGCTCTGTGGCTAACCCCCAAATATTCAGTCTTATGCTGTATGTGTGTGCTGCCAACAAGAAGAAATTCCATTGTTCAGCTATACTTCCGAGTCAGGCCTCTATTTTACCAACCCCACGATATTGTTATTGAGTTTTGTCCTCATCAGTTTATCTCATAGCTATTGTGTTATAGCCTAGGACTTGTAATTTAAAAGCCCTGACTTTGTCCTCAGCTGTGTTCCTGTAGAAGTGGGTGCTGTGTTCTTAGCAATACGGACAGTATTTAACATAGTCCAGTGTTTGTCCACGTTGGTCCTGGAGGCCCACTGTCCTGCATATTTTAGTATTTTAGTATTTTTCTTGCTTTAACACACCCACTTCAACTCAGTAAGAGCTTGTTAATGAGCTGATTTGTTGGATCAGCTGTGTGGGGAGCAGGGAAAATGCTAAAAAGTGCAGGCCAGTGGGCCTCCAGGACCAGAGTGGAGAAACACTGACAAAGACTACAACTGAACAATAGTAAGGATAGTTATTAAAACAGTAATTGATGTTGATTTTGTCAATATTGCTATGAGGACATGTCTGAAAGGTCTTTAATAGGTAGGCAATATGAGCAAATTAAATATCCATATGTGAGACCTCCTACTGAGTAATTATCTATAGCAAACACAACACCTATTTCAAATATTTGCTGCCAGCCTTACTAGTCAGAATGCAGCAGCATGCTACTCTGAGAGTGAGGTAAGGGCTGTTTTTCAGGCTTTTGCGCTCCACATGACAAGGTAAGACCCTCGGGGCATTTTATACACTCATGCACACCTGCACTATCTCATGCAGTCAGTCCTGGCAGCAGTGTGATTACGCAGAGTGTTTTGGTGTGGTTCACTGAATGATCCAAGACTGGGCGTGGGGAAGCTTGTGTGAATCCACCAGATTAGGCCCTGCCTAAATAAAAGCCCGCCACACCTTTAACTTAAAACTTGGTGTTTAATGTTACTGTGTATGCACATATAAGGAGGCATACAAAAACAAATGTATGCACATTTACAGCCTGAGACATAACTGAGAAAGAATAATAGGATTAGGCCCTTCTACATGTGTTTCAGCATGACGAATGCTAGATTAACAAACAAAGCAGCTCCAAAGCCCCGGCATACCTCTAACATTACAGGGTGCTAAATCACTCGCCACTTTTTGCTATAAAGACAAGTTTGCTTTATTCACAGATGGTTCTGTTGTGATGTGCTGTTTTCATTGCAATGACTGACACTGGCCTAGAGAACATTATAAAGAAAAGTGAATGATGTTTACATGCTAATAAAGAAAAGTGATCAATTTCGGTTTAAATCCTGTTATTACAAACATCCTGAAGACTAAAGCAGGATATTAGCTTTTGGTGCCTTTGTATAGTCCTCCGTTGTTGTACCCAGACCTGGCCAGAAATATTTGTATTGAAGGTTTAGTATCTACCCTTCACATTTTTGTGGAAAACTGTGAAGCCACTTTGATTAGTTCTTGTCTCTCGTTTCAGATCCTCCCTAAACATCTGTCATGAGAACAATGGCTGAAGACTGAGATGATTCAAACATGTTTGAGCCATTACGTCTGATTACATTTCCTCTCTTCAGCTCCTCCTCTTTGTTGGCACAAGTGCTCATTGTGGTGAATCGTTAGTGCAGAGGAGTGCTGCAGCTAAACCCTGTGTGGCTGCCCCTGCCTATAACAAAGCCTGCCTGCTGGGGGATACAATACAGAATGGATTGGATCTTACCAACTCATTTAGCGCCTTTTGTTTGAAATGAGCTACAATAGCTCAGTAGACTCAGCAGACAAGATTCAGTGTGTACCGTAAACATCAAGTCTCCTGTAAAGTTTTTTTTAGGCATAATGTAAAGGGGAATTCCACCATTTTTTCAAAATGAAGGCTTAATTCACTCATTGAGATGTACACAAGCTCATTCAGAGTGGTTTAATGTGAAATGATGCATAGTAGGGAAACTTTTCGACTTCTTTTAGGTGATAGGAACCAGGGGTCGAGATGTCTATGCAAATATAGCCATTGTATTTGCTGTCCAAAATAAGCAGTGAATTTACACACGTGAGTTTTTCATGTAAAATGGTGATGAATGTACCTAAAGTTTTTTGAACATCCTGTATTTATCTTTATGCCAAAAATGGATTTTATGTTGTACACAAAAAATTATCACAAAACTATCATAAAGCAATGACTCAGACATCACATGGCGTATTCGTAACCCTTTCATGTAATAGCTTTTGTTGAGGGAGCTTCTAAAGGCATTAGATGTCTGGTTCATATTATCATGGGTGAACAATTCTGACTAATTTCTCTAGAACAGAGTATTTTACATCAATGTCGGTTTATGTACTTCATTGATCCTACAAGGATCAATAAACTCTACCACAGACCACGCTGAATGACTTTCTTTACGTTTTTACTATTGAATTATATGCAGACAT
Source organism: Piaractus mesopotamicus (assembly GCA_023558415.1). Taxonomy (NCBI): domain Eukaryota; kingdom Metazoa; phylum Chordata; class Actinopteri; order Characiformes; family Serrasalmidae; genus Piaractus; species Piaractus mesopotamicus. The sequence goes on from JAILXH010128529.1 coordinate 19,805, forward strand.
TTGTCATTTTTTGTTGTTCTGTCTTTGAGATGGTGGCTTGAAAGTACACAGTTTATGTCTGAACTCATATTATAATCTTAATGTTTGTTTCTCTCTGGTTTATTGACAAAATTTAGCCTTGCATACATGCTACTGGAGTAAAGTTCAAATATTTCCTGTGTCTAAAGCTGTTAGAAACGTGAGGCCCGAACCTCAGTATGGTGTGGGACTGTGACATGTGTCATTAGTTTGGCCACCAGTAGTAAAGAAGGTGAGAGGGAACCACCTGGTATGAAAACGTGATAGGAGAGATGGAGGAGAAGTAGGAAAAATGTATAAAAATAGATTCAGATAGCCCCGGTGGCAAAACAAACAATATCAATGTTTTACAGCCCTGCTAGTGGATACCAGCGATGCATAAAATCTGTTGGATGCAAGACAGATGAATCTGCCACTCTGATTCACTGCATACACAATACACTGTGAATGCTGTTTACAGGCTGCACAACGACTCGAAATGCATCCCACTGAGCTGTGTGTCAGCCTGGCTTTCGATGGAGTCAAGACGAGCTGGGCACACTTAGTTAAGGGGACACGTGAGGAGCAGCTACCAGTGTGTCCTTCCACTGCCCTTTCCAAGGATTTAAAAGCCTTGGAACAACAGGCCTGGTTAATGTTTGACCAGCAAAGCCAGTCAAAGTGGGTACCAACTGCGTCAAGCCCTTATCACACGAAAACACAAATGTTTGAGCCATATCTCTTTAGCAGCCACAGACGGTGCAGCTGGTCCCTTGTTTAATAAGAGAGAGAGCCAGGTCATTTCTTTCCTGTTTAAAAGGAAAGACACACTTAGGCTCATGGTTGGATTTAATTCCTATAATGTTATAATGGAAAAGAACTGAATTAAATGTCAAGGCATAAGAAAATGTTTATTTTAGTGTTATTGGATGTCTTTGCAGTGCCACTGACAGATATTGGTGAATGAAACAGCGCATAAAACTTAAAAACTTCTGTACTTTCACAAAATACACAGAAAAATAATCTTTCATACATTGATGCTACAAATTTGAAGCATATTGTCATCATGCACTTGTCAATCAAATAATGTAACATCAACGTTTTAATTGATCTGTCCATGCTCCACCAAAAAATAAGCTCTTTTATAGCCACTGTGGTGAGATTGGAGAAGCTGTACAGTGTGTTGGCAAAAATCCTATTTAACCTAATGAGAAATTGTCACTAATGTAAAGTTCCCAGTTTAAAATGCTACCAAGCAGGCAGACGAAAGTAGAAAGGTTGAGAACGATTATAAAATTGGGACCTAAACATCGAGGTGGACCTTCTTTAGCCTGTGCGTGTGACATTGACATGTAAAGATGTGTGGCATGGTCCCAAAAAATAATAATAAGTTACATTTATATAGCACTTTTCATAATCCCAAGGTCGCTTTACATAACAAAGCGGAAAAAAATCCAGCGAAATCCAACCTGACGTCTCTGACTTTATAATTATTATCTTTTGTTTTTAATTTATTAATGATTTTATTTATTAGGCTTTACAGGACGACTCGCAGTAGTGCACAAACACCATATATTAGCATGTTTTTTAACAGTAACTCCGATTCTTCTTTCTACGGACATCCTGTATAAATTAAAATAATGCGTAGCCACGACTTAGTAAGGCATGGGAATGAGATAATTAAGTCGTGGCTACGACTTAGTAGGTGGGAACGAGATCATGTCTTGCTAAGTCATGGCCAAGCATTAAAATCTCATTCCTATGCCTTACTAAGTCGTTGCCACACATTATTTTTATTGGTCATACTTTACTGTAGGGTACTAGGCTTTATGACACTTACATAAGCTTGTCATGACAAGTACATAAAAGTTTATAAATGCTTATTTCAGTAGGCGTCATTCAGTATAAAGGTTATATTTACCAGTTTTAAACAAAGTTAGCTAAAGCAGTCTTTATGACAGATGACACCTAGTGGAATAAGCATTTATAAACATTTATGTAGGGTTATGTCAGTTGTCATGACAAGCTTATGTAGGTGTCGTAGCCTTATGAACAGAACCCTACAGTAAAGTGTTACCTTTTTGTTTATGCAGGGTGTATATGGATATCGTTCAAATTATAACAAGAAAATCTTCATCGCAGCTTTAATGTGAGTGACACCATTTCTCATTATGTTGAGTTTGTTATTTATTTAGTTATTTATTTTTTGCTGCTGTTCTGCAATGTTTGTCAACCATTTTTGGGTGCAGTATGGAAAGGTCATTTCTCTCTGCTCCACCATCATCTTCTTTTCTCTTCAGGAAGCATCTGTATCCCCTTTCACATTGCCTTTCGCTAATCACTTTCTGCTTACAGAATGAATCCTTTTTGTGGGTACTTCAGGGACTTGGGGCGACTCCCACCAGCTGTATTCTGGGGAGAGAACGCAGGTAGGCCTGCGGTTAACCAGGTAGCGGTTCAGGTAGCTCTCCTCCAGCTCCTGGGCTTTAATGTCCCTCTCTTGGTCCTGTAGAATGAGTAAAGAGCAGGCCCGGGTCATGGCTAACACCTCCGAGCACAGGCCGCCGTAGAACTCGGAGGTGTAGTAATAGTCACCTTCGCCCTCAGCTACATAAGCCATTGAGTCTGGGTCCGTCTCGTAGGGATAATATTGTCGAGGCTTTCCGTAGAATACTGGGTGTAGGGTGGCAGTCAGCTTGCCCAAGATTTCTGAACCCACTGTGTTTGTGAACTCCTGGTCAGCGTCAATGCAGTACACATAGTCCACTTCCAAATGGATCCGCTCACCAATGATGGACGCCAGCAGTGCCATGCGCCGCAGACCTAGCCTATCCCAGCCCGGCATTTCAGCCACAGGGATGACCTTCAGCTCCCTGTTGGGCCCCAGCTTCGGAGGAGGGTCCAGTTCTCTCGGACGGTCAGTCAGGACATAGTAGTTGACGTAGAGGTTGAGAAGGAAATGAAGCTCAGCAGAAGAAATGAGGCGATGAAGGAAGTGGTTATAGTTCCCCACGGCCAGGATGGCCAAACCAGTGCGGACGTCATGATGGGCAAACTCATCCCTGCGCCATGCTGAGGACTCGCTGTCCCCCCACACCAGAGGAGCACCCCAAGGTGTCTTCACAGGAAGCTCTTCACCTTCCAAAGCTGGTTCTCTTCTCTCCACTTCTGACAGCATAAGTGTGGAAACTGCAGCCAACCTCTTTCCCTTCAAAAAGTCTGGAAAACACATTGTTAGCAGCAGCATTTTTCTTTTAATATTAACATTATAACATAAACTTTATTTGTCCCGTAGGGCAGTTTAAATGGCAGGCATAAAACAAAGTATATTCAATAACACTTCATGACGAAAAACATAATACTTAATCCTTCGCTACGTTTCTGACTTGTTTCAACAGCACAAACCAAACATGTATACTCTTAAAAATGGTTCTTCAAGGCCCCTTTAGTAAAGAAAATGGTTCTTTGTGGAACCATGAACGCTCTAACATAGCATATGAATGCATAAATGGTTCTAAGCAAGGTCAAATGGCTTCTTTCCGTGATAGAATACCAGCTGTATGTGGTTCTTTAAAGAGCCCTTTAAAATTCAAGAATGAATGATATAACCCTTTTTAGAACCCTTTTTGCTAAGTGTGTAGGCTTTAAAACATGCAAAAATTCAGGTGTAACTGTGTTCAAATCAGTTGGAGTTACTCTGTGAGTGAATATTTTGCCCTAGGAATAATCCAGCTTCTCTGAGAGCGTGACTGAGGCATGCAGCAATACAACTAGTGCAAGGGAGCTTGGGGCCTTGAGCTGAAAGCAAGCTGAAACACGAACAGGATTCTGCACTTACAGATCAGTCCGGAGAGAACGCACACACACAGCACGAGCAGCCGCCTCCGATTTGCACAGTGAACACCTGTCGAGTAGACATTGAAAAACGCTTGTATGCAATACCACGCATGTTGTGGTTACTGTGGGAATCTCAGTATAAGAATTATAGTGAGATTATCACAGTAAATACCACATGCATGGAATTGCATGCAAGCATTTTGCCTACATCAGTCTCACAATAGTGTCTAGAGTGAGATTTTCTAGTTTAAAGACCAGAAAAAAACAAACCCTCAGGGGTGCAAATCTGGTCTGAGGCTAGGACCAATGCTAAAGTCTACATACAGCATAAAAGTAGGTGAAAATGTCACCTGCAGATAGTTACCAAATTGGCGTATATGTTATGGCTTCAATATAATCAATTTTAAAAAAAATATTAAGATGCATAATGTCATACATTTTCTGATAATTTTTTTTTTGTTACATTGTTTGTCACTGAAACACGAAACAAATTCTTCTAATTGGCTTCTATCGATAAATATTTTAGACAAAAATCTTTGATAATGACAAATGTGACTAGAAGAAGAGGTCAATAAATTAATGTATTTGCATATGTCAGCCAGTGATTATGGTACAGCAAATAGGGACAGATCAGTGCTTCATTTCTGGATTCTGTTGCATTTAATGCACATAAAAACATTTAGTGCAAATTTAATTCACTTCATAACAGTGGAGCACAACTCAGGGGCGTCAGTAGCTAATCAGACTCGTGTTCATGACATGCAAGACTCAACACTCCCATTCGCTCAAGCTCTTCAGAGTAAACAGAATGAGAGATTAATCTGTAAAAACAGCAGACAGTAGAGCTACGCAGTCCTCAAACCTTTTGAGATGTGACCCACCAAAAAAGAAAAAACCATTGGCGTTGGCGACCCTTTAAAAACCATTTGGAAAAAATCATTATACAACACGGCTACCAAATACACGGAATATATTGTTGAAGTGGGAGATGGAAAAAAAAATCACTCTCAAAAACGTCATCTGTAATATAGGCTATGTATATTTTGTGACAGTCATCCTCTGCATCCCAAAACCTTGTACCTATACCTTGTATAATTACAGAAAGTTCTCCCCCAGATGTGCTGTTTTTCCATAGTTTCCTGGCACTGACTTCAAGTCGGAACTGCTGCCATGTTAAAGCTGAATGATGGCGTACGTGCAGTAACTCATAAATTCCGATCTGAGCGTTCTCACTGGCCATATTCAAACTGACAGCCCAAATGCGATTTTTGGCACATCCAGATTTTTGATAGTCTGGACAGCAAAAAAACATATGAAATCCGATTTTTGCAAATCAGATCCAAACCACATTTGGAGGAGGTCTGAAATGCGATTCTAAGAGACTGCCCATTCAGAAAGAAAAAAAAAAACTATATGGACATATATTTTTCTAGATTTGAAGTACATTTCACATACATTGCAATCCAGGCTGAAGTACATTCCAAACACTAAAATGTGTTTCACAATATATTGCAATTTTAACCAAATATATTTTAAAATACATTTGTTTTACACATAGAAATGTAATACTGTTTGGAATACCTTTTGAAATTAATTTGTATTCTTCTATCTAAATTTTAAACACTAGCCAATGAACCTTTAATATGACGAAAGTGCTGTAGCATTGACACACTGTGAAACTGCATTTCAATGATTTGATATCCTGTTTATTTGAAATACATTTGAAACACGTTAACTGGTGACTACTAGCTTCCATTATGTTTGTTAGCTATATTAGCCATGTAGCTCCAGTGCAAAACTAAAGAAGCAAACTTCTGACACCAAAGATGTTTAGGTCGATCAACTATGTTTGGGGTAAGGAGACAATTTCCTCATGTCCAGTGCTGCACATTTTCAGCTCATAACCGTAAGTCACATCTCATAATGTCACATAAGAAAAACACTGAATGAATTAAACTGCAGGATGTTGAACTTTTGTTGAACTGAAAACTTCTATGTCTCTGCATTTTTGTCCAAAAGCAGACAGCTTGCTGAAATCTGCTACAGTCCCTCCAGCATATTCATGAGAAAATGAGAAAAATGATGCACGCTTAAAAGGTTCGCCACAAGACGGTCAATAATAGAAAGCGTAACCTGGTTATGGCGGTCTCAGCATGTTTTCATAACATCTGAAGAAAGAGCCTGCTACCCTAAAGGCAGGAGGGAACCACAGGCCACCAAAACATTCCGAAGATTGCAGAAAAATGCAAAATATGGACGATTAAGTAAAGTTTCTAAAAAGGAGGATCAACATGGACTAAGCAAGGAAGCCAAGGAAAGAGTGAAAGAGAGAAAGCAAGAGAAGGACAGAGAGAGAAAGTAGCGGAACAAAGTCTCACTGACCTGAGGGCAGTCTGGAGCATGGGAACAGTGCCATCTCTCTCTCTTTCTCTCTCTCTCTCTCTCTCTCTCTCTCTCTCTCTCTCTCTCTCTC
>JAILXH010128561.1:13736-29945 GCA_023558415.1 Piaractus mesopotamicus
TAGAATTTGGTTGTACTTTTTGCCTCTCATAGTCTATTGTTCTGAGAACACCAGTAGCTTTTTTGTTTGAATTGCAAATTCTCATCTATTTTGTCTATTTCCTTTGTCAGGAAGGGCTTCTTGACAGCTACACATCCTTTAAGACTGATAGCGTTGAGTTGTCTTCTCACAGTAGAAAGATGGACAGAAACATCTGTGGATTTTTTCATATCTGAAGAAAGATTGGAGCTTGATTTTCTCCTATCATTTTTATTTACATTTTACAATGTTATACTTTTTTTGACAGTCACAAGTTTGACGGCCTACCAGATCTTACACTCCCATTTTTCTCCTTAAAATAAGTATGTTTTTGTATTTAATGGTTGTTCTGACTGGAAATCAAACAAATGAAGGGCGGCCTCTGACTTTTGCATAATACTGTGTATCTTTTCACGACATTGTTAAGGATGTCTCAGTGAGAATGTTAACCACATGTAGGTCTCTACAAGTAAGAAAGAGTCATAGGAATTTAGGAGAGACTATGGCCAGTTGGGTGGATTGGAAACTAGTGACTAATTCTTACAATAAAAACATTCAATAGCAAAGAGTTAACAATTTCTTACTAGTCAAAATGAGTAGCTTTTGTCAAGGGAAACTACTTGACCTACCTCTGGCTCGAAGCAGCAAATAACACATTTTTGCTCTTTGTCCTGGAATATTTGATCCATTTAACAGAAGAAACTTTAGAAATGTCTCGTCTCCACTCTAGCCCACCCTCCCCCTTTCCCCTCTAGCACTTCTTCCAGTACCCTCCCCAGCCTGGGATCTTTTCTTTTCCTTAAGACTTGTCTTCCCACACTCACTCGAAGGGGGCTGTCCAAGGAATTCGACTGGAGTAGTAGTCTAGTATGAGAGAGCAAATGCAAGAGGACACCAACTTTATTACCAGGGTTACTGATTCCACTTCTGGCAAGTTCAGGTTGGGATAAGATGTTTTGACTGAGAACATCTGGACTAACACTTTTTTTCAAAGGTCATCTGCTTGTTTTTCAGAACTGCTGGACTTCTTGTGTGAACTGTTCCCATTGTGTTGTGCTGACGGAGCATCTGCTGGTGCTTTTGCTGTTCGTCAATGATAGCAAGGCTGTAGCTTTAGATCTACACCACTCCGTTCTTTTGCATTCCACTGCGTAAGTGGAGCAGGCAGAATCAGCGATGAAGATGTGGAGGTTGAAGGTGCCAGTCTGGCTCACCTTATTTGCGCTCTGCTGGATCTTAGCATGCTTTGGGAACATAGAGGCAGATGGCATGGTCAAGTCTGGCCAGGCAACCAAAGGGCTTCGGGCAAGACAAACAGCTGCTGTTGATCAGAAGAAAAAAGAATTACAGGGACCACAGTCAGAAGATACTCAGATGGATGAACCCGGGGCAGATGTGGAGACTAAAAAGGACAAACCAGGGAGTAAAAAGTCACCTGAGGAGGTGCTAGCAGGTAAGTGGCATTACTATCAGTTTCCAACTGCTGTCCATTATTAAAGGACGCGCACAAATTTAGGCTCTGAAGACATTTCCGTAGATAAGGTTCATGGTAAACGTTAAAGAAGGTACAGTGGACTGTAGACGTTCAGATGCGTTTTGTCATGCTGACACATTTGGCGCAGGCTGAGTGTAGCTTTCTTCCTCTTATGTAAGTTACTCAGCAAACGAGGGCTGTTCAGTCTAGTGACACACTTAATGTGCTGTGTTCTCTCCTGAAGTCATGCTGCCGAGAGGCAGCTGAATGGAAAAGAGATTACAGTTGGGGAGTAGTAAAGCAAAGGAGTAGATGGTAATCACAGATGGCTCTTGGAAACAGCATGGTCAAGCAAAACGCAAATCCCCACCACTCATCCCTCACTCTGCTTTGCTAATAGCAGAGTGCCGTGCGGTTTTAGTTCGGAGAGGCAGGAAGAAAAACAGACCCAACATTTGGTTTGCATTGAAGCCGTCACAGCTATCTCTCTTAAGAGTTCACAATTCCAAGCCTTTTACTACGTGTTAGGTCTCTTCTGCCTTACATAAAAAGCCATGTGGCAGAAGATCTACAGGACTGTTCAGAGAACACAGTTTATGTATTGAATTTTCAGTCAAAACAGCCAGTAAGCACAAGTTATTCATTCTTCAGGAGATATGTAATCTGCTTACATAAGGAAAGGGAAAGTGTTCACAACTGAAATTCAAAAAATTATTAAATGATACAGAGAAAATGGGACGCCTAACAACCACCTGCAAGACCTGGTAAATCAACCAAACATGTCACCATCAAACAAACAGTACTCAAAGCTTTCATCTTTGAAAGAGAGAAGAAAATCAAGCTTCAAATCTGAAAAAATACACAGGTGCTTTTGTCCATCCTCCCACTGCGAGAATATAACTCAACACTCTGAGTCTTAAAGGATGTGTAGCTGCCAAGAACATGATACTGAGAAAAGGAGATGGACTAAAAAAAAGAACATTTGCAAATCAAACAAAAATGCTGCTGGTGTTCTCAGAACAATGAACTGACCTCCCCAGAGTCCAGCCCTCAGCTTCACTGAATGTGTTTATGATTACTTGCATTGTGAGAAGCATAAAATTACCTAATTAGTGTACTCAACTGCCATTTTGACTGGGAATTAAATAAATATAGGACAGTCTCAGACTTTTGCAGAGTACTGTAGCTTGAAGCTTCATGGACAAATATGAAGATAATCTTGAGTAGTCGATCATAGCTGATAAGTGGATTACGAAAAGGAAAAAAAAAAATACAATTTTGGTGTCTGCCTTTCCAGACACATAGATTTATGCCTCTGTGGTCTGGATTGGGTTCGGCAGCATTTCATTTGCTGCTACCACTGTCACCCAGCTGTATTTTATAGTTGTAAAACTCAAAGCTTACAGCCTCCATTTGCTCTGTTCATTGCATGCAATTATGAGCACAAAATTTATGAGCATCACTCTCTGGATGTGCAAAAGGTTTCATTAAAGGAGCACTCTGCCTCCTGTAGAACTTAAACTATTACTATACCTACATACTATAACATATTCGCCCCCTACAGCAGTGCCACAGGTGTCTCTGAAGCAATATTTTCCAGTTTAAGGCCCATAAAAGTCCCATTCTGATGATGTATCTTGAAGGTGGCATGAACTTTTGAAAAACTAGAACCAGGCCTGTCAGCTAATGTCACTGCTAGGAAGCAGAATATCACATCTGTTTTTATTAGCCTCTACATGAGTGGCTTCGCTGGCAGACAGGAGTTCTTCATTGCCATTGGGCAATCCTAAAGGGTAATGCATGCTGGGTATTGTAGTGTGAGAACAATGACACAAAAAGGGGGCCGAGGGATGCAATACTGTGCTACAGAATATTACATAATGTGACAAATGATTAATAATATTAAATGTTAGTTTTAGGTCAAAGTACCCCTCTAGGTTATGCTGGTAGTAAACACTTCATACAGGCCTATGTGACTTCTATTTGTCTTGGGGTCAGATGTAGAAACCCAACTCTATGTTCCTGCAACAAAAAAATCAGCCAGGGGCAATTTAAGACTAGAAACATTGTGAAATGTTCCAAAAAAAATTCTTAAACAGGTGATACAATCATGCTTGGGTATAAAATGAGCATTCAGGAAAGGCCTTTATGAGTAAGGATGGTCAAGGCTTGCCAAAAATGTGTTAATTGTTCAAGAACAACATTCCTCAATGAGATTTTGCAAAGATTTTAGGTATTTCACCCTCTAAGGTGAAGAACAGCATCAAAACATTCAGAGAATCCGGAGAAATCTCTGCGTAAAGGGCAAAGCCGAAAATCCCTCCAGAATGCCTATGACCTTTAACCCCTTTAAAAACTGCCATGCTTCTGTAATGAATATAGCCACATGGGCTCAGGAATACTTTGAAAACCCTTGTCAGTAAACACAGTTCATCGCTGCATCTACAAATGGAAGTAAAGACTATATTATGCAAAGCAGAAGCCATATATCAACAACATCCAGAAACCCCGCCGACTTCTCTGGACTAAAGCTCATCTGAGACGGACTGACGTACAGTGGAAATATGTATTGTAGCGTATTATGATGCATAACATATGACAATGGAGTATCTTGAGCAGCTGTTCCCTGTTCCCAAAAGATTACTGAATGTTATCAAAAGGAAAAGTGATGTAACACAGTGGTAAACATGCCCCTCTCCCAACTTCTTTGGAAATTGTTGCAAGCCTCAAATTTAGAATAAGTGTATATTCTGAAACATTACATATCTTGTCTTGTTTTCAGTTGAATACAGGTCAGAAGGGATCTGCAAAGCACTGCTTTCTGTTTTTATTTGCATTTTACCTACTGTCCCAACTTTTTTGGAATTGGGTTTGTACGTTGTACGGTGTCATCTGAGGCTTGAAGAGAAGCATCATGATGATTAATCTTCCTTCATTTACCTTGGCTGATACAGAGTGAAGCTTCTGTCTTCACAAAGCAGCATAAAAACACTAGGGGTTATGGAAAGCGACATCTTGGTGGCCAACTGTCTTAAGTCAGATTCCATTTGTAAAGGAATAAATGAATGTTTGGTTAAAGTATTTAAAGGGAATTTCCACTGATTTTTCATAATGTCTGCTTAAGTCAGAGAGCAAGGGGTTACAATGTCTACAACACAAACATAGCTGTTTAATTTACTAAATGACCAGTGAACTCACACATCACCTGAGTTTTTATATGTAATGTTAACAATGGTTAAATAGCAGTAAATATGAAAATAACAATATATGTGTTGTTGGCCATTTTGCCCTGCGTGTTCCTTTCTGCCACAAATGGCTTTCAAAAATGTGTTTTAAGCCAAAACCTTCACAAACCATCATCAGCCATCAGGAGAAGTATTAATTTTGTGTAATAACATCTTTGTAAGTGCTTTTGTGGTTCTTATCACCACCACTGTGAGCAACTCTGAGTCAGTAAGTTTCTCTAGAATGGCACAGTTCACATCAAACCTCTCTGAATGACTTTGTTTGCATTTGAAGCATTTAATTAAGAAGAAATTTTGAAAAGTCAGCGGAATTCCTCTTTGGGTCATGAGTCCAAAAAGTATGTTGCCTTCCAAGACAATACTCTCTGGTTTGGCAATCTGGAGTTCACTGGTTTCTTTATCCAGTGTCTGTGCAGTAGTGAGTCATTATCCTGAACCTATCCTTATGTTAAAATGTTCCTTAGCAGACATTTTTGAAAAAACATTCAGACATTGATTTTTTTTGTAGTTTTCCACCCAGTGTCACCAAACTGAATAGAGACAGGAAAACTTATGTAATATTACACATTTATATTCAAGTTCTCTGGTCCTATTTCAAGTGTACATTAGCTTTTTTTTCCTCTCCCACAAGCCAAGGCAAAGAAAGCAGCAGAGAAGGAGGCCAAGGCAAAGAAACCGAAACTCCCCAAGCCCACCAAAAAGCCCAAGCCACCAAAGCCAACGAAGAAGCCCAAACCACCGAAGCCAACCAAAAAACCCAAACCACCCAAACCCACCAAAAAGCCCAAAGCACCGAAGACCGCCCCACAGCCCAAAAAGAAGGTCGAGAGCCCTCCAACCCCAAAATCAACCCTGGAGGAGGAAGAGGAGAAACTTCTCAGAGAACTTGGATGGGACAGATGTATGTATTCATCAACACTGGCCGTGAAGTGAATGCCAATTTAGGATTTTTGTTCACATGATATATAATATATAGACACTATATCAGTATGTTGCTTTCAAGCGCACTTGTCTTGTCAGTATTTCCTACAGTATCGCAGAAGGAAACTGAGGAGAAGAAGACTCCAAGCCTAGATCATGGTAAGTGAAAAAATCTTCACCCTTGTGTCCCAGGATCTTCTGGATAATCAGTACAGAGAAACTATACTTAAAAGGCAAATATTCTAATATTTTCTTGTTTTCTTGGTCCAGTTATAACATTTGTGTGGTTTTATATTCCAAAAATGGTCATTATTTATTTTTTATGACCATTTTACAACCTCTCTTTATGCCTTAGAATTAAACAGGCTGTTTTGTTACCATGCCTTTATGACTGATTTATGTAAATAACCTGATAGGCCTGAGTATATAAAAATAAATAACATATATAAGAGAAAAAAAGTAAATGTTTTAACAAATTAATAAAGGTTTTCTTTGTTTGGTGATGTGTGATGTGGTGACTAATGGACAGTACCAGTTCTCACAAGACAAATTAGCATAGCTGTGGCCAAATTCTTTGTTCATTTTTATGGATTTGGAAATGATTGACAAGAGAAAGCGAGAAAAATTAATTAAAGTGAGTAAAAAGTGAGTAAAAGTATGATTTCTGTATTCTACATGTAACTGAGTACAAGCACAAGCATTCTATTTCAATAATGCTCAAAGTACAAATCATCCAAAATAATAATTAAGTTAAATGACAAAGTACAATTACTCAAGTATTTCCCATCTCTGTGGATAACAGAAAAATACTGTTAATATCTACATTACTGCGTAAAAGTCAGAGACCACTCTTCATTTTTTTTAACTCCCAAAACAGCCATGAAATACAAGTCAAATCATTTTTCAGGAGATGTTTCTGAGATTACATATAAGATAATCCACTAAGATAAGGAAGGGGAGGAAAGTCAAAGCAAAATAAGTGAAAAAACAGGAGCTGCAAAAACTGGAGTTCAAAAAAACCATTAAAAGATATAGAGATAATGGGACTCTTAACAACTACCTGGAAGACCTGGTAGACCAAAACTGTCACCATCAGATAAAAAGGACTGTCCATGCTTTCACTGTAAGAAGACAAGTCGACATTTAGTAACTTTAAGTTCCACCTTCACAAGGCATTGGATTTGCTTAAAACACAGATTGTTCCCACCCTGATAAGTCTACATTCCCAGCCACATTTAGCCCAGAATTTCTCATGGCTGTCCCCAGACATTCTCGTTATGAGAGCACGTCCGACCCTGTGAAACTACTCAATGCTATGGGTCTGTAAGGACGTGCAGCTCTTAAGAAGCCATTACATCATTAAATGTGTCTGGATCTTGAGAAGCAGAAAAGGCAACCAACTTGTAAGACTGAACTCTGGAGGTGTTGAAAAATATCCCTGCAGATATGTTTTCAGTTCTTGTTTTTATTTATTTATTTTTTATTGCTTGACACTAAAAAGGAAGGGTGGTCTCTGACTTTTGCACAATACTGTGTGTAAATATTCTTTTTTTTTTTTTTGTTAGATATCAACAGTCTCAGAACTTCTAACATATGGTCACCATTACATGTTGAAACCTTTTGTTGAACTGCAATGCAAGTGTTCAGCAAGAGAAGCGTACATAAACAAACCAACCATTTTTTATGACTTCCGTCTTTCCGCTTTCAAGATGTTCCAAGGCCCGGTCTTGCCGAAACTATGTTTTACTAGCAATTTCTCTTTCAAAAACACTTCTTTTCTTCAACAGACATTCTCATCAAGAAAGAAGAGCCAACATCACCCTCTATAACCAAAATGCCTAAGGAACATGATCCTGATTACTGGGATGCCAGACGTACGTTGGAAACAAGAGTGTAAACCCACGACAGAGAAGCAAATGGGAACAAAGAGCACCATTAAAGCACTATTGGGTTCTCTGACCTTACTGTTTTACTCTTTCATCTGATAGATGAGGTGCCAGAGCCTGACCTCCTCCCTAGACGCAAGGAGGCCACCATCACAGAGGATCCAAGCATATATTTACCCATCCCAGGTAATCCAGGTTAATCCAAGCAAATTTGTGCTAATGAGCAGGCGTGGGCTGACATGGCTCTTGCATGAAAAGGGGAACCCACAAGTTTTACAGGAGATCTTTCAGGACGTAAACAAGAGAAGCAATGAAATAGTGGCCACTGGCAATTAGAGGCAAGACATTTAAGCAGGACATACAAGATTACAGCAAACAGAAAACATGTTACGAGTTGTTTGTTCTTTCTTTTTTACTGCAAACTGGTTCATTTTCTCTTGTTTTTTCTGCTTGTGTGTGTAGAGGAGACCACAGCACCACCATTTGTAACCCCCTGGTATGAGGAATATGATTATGCGGACTGTACGTCTACATTCTTTTCTGATAATCACTTTTAAAAGGCTCATATTGTGAGAAGTCTCAAATAATCTAGCATTCCTGTGTGGTTCAATGTCTTTCTGTTACTTCTCTCTCATTCTCATTAGTGGCCGCAAAGAAGCTGGAGGAGGAGATGGAGAGAAAACGGAAGGAGAAGGAGAAAAAGGGTCTAAATCTCTCTCTCTTTTTTATATATCTTGTGCAGCTCCCTTTAGACCTCTTACTGTCAACATGTATTTTAGGTTCTCTTGTCATGTGGGAGGTCGGAGGCCAGAATTAACCATCGTAATAATTTTAACCTTTTCCTTTAAAGGAGACCCTTCAGCCATAACGTGCTCACATGTTCCATGTGATACTCTGTTTTTAGAAAAACACAATGGAAAAAAGGGAGAACAGTTACCATGGTTGGAACGACAACACTGAAACACTGAAACTGAAGGCATGAGCCAATTAGCCAGTCAAAACAGATATGGATTAGGGATTTGCAGGGAGGGCAGAAGGATATTAAATAACAATTCTAATGAGAAAAATGTAAAAAGCCATAGTTCCTCAAAGGGGCATTATGGCCTAAAACTAGCATTTAATGTTATTCGCCATGTTATGCGGTATTTTGTAGCGTAGCGTTGCGTCTTTCAGGCGTAATTCTGTATTTCTTTCGAGTTTTCGTCCATCATACATCCATCCACTGACGATCCCTGTGGTGTCAACCAATTCTGACTGCTAGCCACTGACCTAGAGGCTAATAAATGCATCTGTGCTAGCTAACTTTATCACTGGGTTCCAAACTTTCTTTCTTTGTTAAAGAAACAATTCAGTTGAAGAACTAGCTAGCTACCAAAAAATAATCAAACAGCCTGCCCCCAAATATGAACCCTAAAGCATAGTCTTTCAAAATTGGCTTCCACCTTCTAGATGCATTATCAGAAGCGTGTTTTCCTAGTCTTTTAACCCATAAATCTTGCTCAAGAGTCTACCGCAGCACTGCTGTAAAAGGCAAGTTGGCATGTTTACAACAGATGTGGTGCCGGTTATATTTTCATTCTGGCTGTAGTATCCCCTTTAAAAGAACTCTACAGGCTTTTCTGTTCTTGTACTAAGTACAGGGAGATGTGCATTGTAATCAGTCGAATGCTACAGATGCGGGATATAGAGATTAGGTTGAGAAATGCAAAAACAAATGTCAAAGATGTAGTAAATTCCACCTCTTTTGTCATTTTGTTGATGAATGCAGAGCTAAAACTAGATTAGGGAAAGTTAACACAATTTTTTAATGCTTTTTAGCACTAAATGTTTAATCCTGTGTCTTTGTTCTACTAACAACAGCTGAAGAAATGAGGAAAAAGTGGGAAGAGGAGGAAGAAGAAAGAAGAAAGCAGATCCCTGTTTATGCTGAACCAAAGAGTGAGAATTTTTCCAAAGTGTCTTCCAATTATCTGCTAAAAAAGGAGAAAGTACAACAACTCTGGTGAAGCTAGGCTGTATATGATGTATTTTTTTTATGAGGTATTAGAGACACACGCTTTTTTTTTAAAGGTTATAGTTAAGCTGCCTGAGCAGACTACAGTAAATGTCAGTACTAAGCTGTGCTTCCACCACAGCCTCTTTCCTGTCCAACTGGAGGGAGGCCTGTGTTGAATTTGTGGGCCCTGACTGAGTCTCTGTGTTAGGTTGTTTTAAGAGGAGCCAGCATCACTGTTGGCTCCCACTCCATCCTGTCCACACTGCAAATCGACTTCTGCTCCCAAAAGGCTGTTCTCAAACTTGAGTCATTTAGTCAGAGTCATCGCTGCAGTGTTTTGCTTTTGCACGAACAGGGAGAGGGATTTTTATGACAACAAGCAAAATTATGCCTTGCTTGGCACTGTGAAAAGTGCTTGTGGTTATTGCTGTAAACAATGTGGTAAAAATATCATGCACTATGAAAATGGCTTTGTAACGACAGCGTTTTCTCTTCCCGTAGACTGTCCACCACTTGGCATGGAGTCGCACCGCGTGGACGATGACCAAATCCTGGCCTCCTCCATGTTCCATCATGGGTTTTCAGCCCAGAGAGGCCGCCTGAACATGCAGGTGACCACATGCCTGCTGCTGCAGTTATAATTGGACTTTAGAGCTCAGAAATCGTGATCCAGTGTTCAGTAATATTAAGCTATTCAACTGCACAGTTTATGACATTAAAGAAACATTTTCTCTAAAAATTACATTTTTTCTCATTACCTGAAATATAGTCAATCAGCCAAGATGTGTTTGGTGTCTAAAGTCTGCTTCTATAGCTTTGCACTGGAACTAGAAGGTTATGTAGCTAAAATATATAATACTGTGCGAAAGAAGAGGAGTGAGTAGAAGGTTTCTTCTGTGTTTTTCCCTCTGAAAAACATATTTACCCAACTTTGTTCTGTTTTTCCAGAGCTCAGATGACGAGGATGATGTTTATGGAGGGGGTTGGTGTGCAGACAGTGAGGAGAAGGAGCACTGGTTTCAGCTGGATGCTCGTCGAGAGGTGGAATACACTGGGGTCATCAGCCAGGGGAGGCACTCTGAAACAAAGTAAGGAACATAAACAGGGATCACCATAACAGACATTCAGTATGATCTGTATGTCATACAGCATCAGAAGCCACACAGCAAAGTCTGTGTGAGATCACTGAACAACCGATGGGGTTTGAGGCAAGTGTGTAAAGATTTAGCCATGCAGTTTGCATGATGCTAATTGGCAGGATATTAGCTTCCATTCCATTTTTACCCAATTTTGTCGTGGCCAACTCCACCTGCTAGCCATTTCTCTCCAGGGTTGGAATGCGACTTTTTTTACAGATCCTGAATTACATGATGCAACCAGTCCACCCCAGAATCTTAACCGTACACTCTTAAAAAAATGGTTCTTCAACAGTTCTTTAGTAAAGACAATGGTTCTATACAGAACCATGAACACTCAAAAAACATTTCATGCTTAAAGGGTTCTTTGGATCATAAAATGGTTAGTCAGACTGATGGAGAATGTGTTATATATGGTTCTATATAGAACCTTTTTAAAAATGGTTCTATATAGCACTAAAAAGGGTCCTTCTATGTTACAAGCTTGACACCATTATAATAGCATAACAATGGCAGAGCCCTTTTTCAGGTTTTATATAGATCCATATACAACACATTCTTCTTTAATCTGAAGAACCATTTCATGATGCAAAGAATCCTATATGCAAATGGATCTTTGAGTGTTTTGGTCTTTACTAAAGAATCCTTGAAGAACCATCCTTTTTAAGTGTATCATTGCCTTTGTGCAAAATGACTTATTCTAAAATCTGCACATTTTCATCTATGTCAATTTATCACTTTTTATTTAGTTCAGGGGTGCACAACAGCACAGCACAGTTTGGTGATTTACCTGCTCAGCCACATCTGATTACATTCATCTGTTAATTGGCAGGTTTAATGGGTGTGTTTGAGGAGGGAAACCTCCAAACTGTGCTGGACACCGGCCCTCCAGGACCTGAGTTGTGCACCCCTGCTCTAGTTTATTAGCCTCTAGGCAAAAGACAGGAACGGAGCTCCTTGAATGCACATTTTGTACCGTCTTAGTCATTATATATAATATTTCCTATTATGAGATTTATTCAAGAATATTATAAGATCATTTAACTTATTTCTAAACATTTTTTATTGAAGTAATTTTGTAAAATTACCTCACTATATCAGCTGATTATTTTTGACTGTTTTAAGAAATAATGCCTGAAACAAGCAAAAGTATCTGCCAATATAGTGGGTACAGAGTAAGGTAGAAATAAAGTAAAGAAGTAATGAGCAGTGAGATTACTATTTGTAACTAAGTACTAAGGAACATAATCCCATTACATTTTGAGAAAAGTACTCAGTAACATGATTGGATTACTTTTTGGAGATCTATACTAATATTAACTATATAATTATTTTAGTTAATATTATATTAGGAATATACTATATTACAGTTTGAGTTGAATCTATACTACTATTAACTATATATAATATGTACTAATATTAACACAAGCATTGTGTATTGTGTATAATCTGTTAATCCTAAACAGGATAGGTTATTTAACATTAATATGTACAGTACATTGAATTTATATTTTCATGATGGTCCTAGGTGGCCGCATACCTTTACCTAGGGGAAAGACCGTCCCTGATAAAATGGAAACTGCTAAAAGCTGTTATCTTTAATGTTACATTATCATGGCAGCCAACATGCTATAAACTAAAGCTAACTAAGTAAGGTCATCATTTCTCTCTGCCCACCTGCTCGGATATGTCCGCATCCTCCTTAAGTATTTTTTCATTGTTGTCTTCTCTGTGCCACCTGTTCTTGCAGTTCTTGCTGGTGCTTCACATGATTCACATATGAAGACTGCAATGTCAGTGATTCACAAATAAAAGAACTCTATAGAGGACTGCCTGATGGGTCAGTCAGTACCAGATTCAAACTCACACTAAATTAGAGACCCTAATCTCTCAAGGCTGATGTTAGCTTCTCGTTGGAATTTCCATTCCACCTTAAAAGGGCAGCAGTTACACCCCAGTACCCCTACAGTCACAGGGGCAGATTCTGGGGATCTAGGCAAAAGGCGGGAAAGGGGCCTTAGGGATGCACATTATTTAATTTGTTGAGGCTCTGGGCTCCTGAGTGACACTGCCAAAAATAATATTGTGGCAAGAAAAATCACCTTAAATCTAGTCGATGTATCTGTTTCTCATTTTGAGATTGTTGTAAGGCCATTATAAGATTATTTAATAATCACTTAAGGTGGAACGGTGAAACTCGAACGAGCAGCCGGCGAAAAAGAATCTGACTTAAGCTTCATGGAGGATCGATAGGCATGATAGGAGGAGGTTTCACTATTTCCGCTTAACAGCGGAGTATCATTAACTTATTTTTGCTGCTTCACAGAACCGAGAGGTGAGTATTTTGTCTCGTTTGCTCATGTTTGTGATAACTAGTCACAGCCGCTGCACCATTTAAGGTGGAACGGAAACATTCAAACAAGAAGCTGCGAAAAAAGAAGCTAAATTCAGCGTCGTAGTTTTAACACGGGTAGTATTTTTGATAAGCAGTTTTAAGCTATCAAAATATCCCACCTGGAGGTTTTATTTACGGCTAAACCTGTAAATATGCGCTACAGTAGAACATTTCGATAAGGTAGCACAGCCCGCCTTAGTTTCGTGTAACTTACTGACATCACATTGATGCGCAGTAGCTTTAGCTCGTATGTAGTAAGTTAGTATTATAGCTCTTTAACGACCTCGTAGTTCGGAGGATCCAGTGGTATTCGGGAGAAAAATGTTTACAGGACGAAACGTATCGGGTTGTGAACATTTTTATTTAACACAGGGTGCGATAGAGGCGACTTTTCGAAAACCCTATTCATTCTGGCCGTAGAGAAATTGGGCTTAGACCCAGAGTTCCTAATATGGGCATAACGAGGACTGCAGAATGACGCACGACTACAGTGGTCTGTTTCATGAGATTTTTATTAGATTTTGTCAGTGATTTAAAAATAGGTTTTTGATACGGTAATTTGGACCTTCGGTGTCGGGCTCTTTGGTCTCTCCCCATTCAGAGAGAGGAGTCTGGCTTTGTATGTCTGTAAATGCCAGGAATATAAGGACTTGGAGAAAGCTGAGTTGTGAAACTAGAGATTTGTTTTTACTCCATGATTGTTATTCCAAATTGAAGTATCAAATTAAAGTCTTGAACTAACGGAAAAGTACTATTACTTAATTATTTAATAAAATAGTACCATTACACTGGTAATGGTATACTAACTTTCCACCTCTGCCTAACAGACTCCTGTGTTAGCAAGCATGGCACTCAGTGATGGGGGCAGAGGGAGGACCGTTCGACCCACCCAAAGGCCAATTATGCACTTTTGGAATCACATCCAAAATTGGCTGTAGCCACACTGAGGGTCTTGCAATCTCCAGAAAATATGGCTAACACTTACATATCTGCGCCAATCGGGATCCCCTACTTTAGCCACTTAGTTCCAGTGAAAAACTAAACCAAACTTCAGACACTGAATATGTCTTGGCTGATCAAATATGTTATTTGATGCTATTTGATTTTTTTTTATTTTTTTTTTTGCAAATTGTCACGTTAAGGTGAGGCATGTTTCTAACCAAATATACTCTTGTTCTTTTGCAGTGATGACTTTGTTTCATCATATTTTGTGGCCTTCAGCAACGACAGTCGTGACTGGACAGTGCTTCACGATGGATATGCTGAATGGGTGACCAGATTTTTAAGTTCTAGTGATGACACAGTAATGTGGTATATAACTGTTGCATCATGGTGACAAATAATCATGCAAATAATGCAATATTTTGTTGAAACATTAGCAAAGTTATTTTCATTTGCATGATTCAGAAGCAAAACAATGAGTCTATTTTAAGTTAAATAACCACTATGGGTACTTTACTCTTCAGCTCTTTTACGGCAATGTTGACAAAGACACTCCAGTGAAGGCCGAGTTCTCCCACCCTGTGGTGGCACGGTATATCCGAATTCTACCCCAAAGCTGGAATGGCAGTCTGTGCATGAGATTGGAGGTGCTTGCCTGCCCTCTGCCTAGTAAGGGCTTTGCTTTTGTAATCATTTTAAACTTTGGTGAACAATAATAGCCACCTAAAGTTCTTAAATGTGCTGATTTTACAACATTTTTGCATAATTAGTTCAAACAAAGTCAAAAGTCATTCAGAGTGGTTTGATTTCAAATGCTCCATTCTAGAGAAGCCAGAATTGTTCACAGTGGTGGTGATAGGATGCCTCTAAAAGCTACATCACAGAAAGCAATTACATTAATTTGTTATGAATATGCTGCCTCATGACTGACATTGTTTTATGGTGTTTTTGAGAGATTTTTTTGGTTTTAAATGCATTTTCTAAAGGTATATTGATGTCAGAGAGGTACATATTTCAGATTTATCACAATTTTATCATTATCAACATTACAAAGAAAACCTCAAAAGACAGATGGGGGTTCAGGGTTGCTGCATTTTGGATTATAAATAAAATGGCTTTATTTGCATTGAACCCATTGCTACCCCTGGTTCCTATTACAACCACTGTAAAGAAGCATTTCACATCAAACTGCTCTGATTGACTTTGTTATCTCAATGATTGAATGATGCAGACATTTTGGAAAATTGGTATAATTCCAATTAAGGTCAACTGATTATATGAAAACTCATCTTATAAAATTACCCTATTTCAACAGATAGCTACCCAAATGAAAATGACGTTACGCCCACCGATGACCTGGATTACAGGCACCACAACTACAAAGAGATGAGGCAGGTGAGGCTGTTCTCATTAGCATATTCCCAAGAGGCACATTGCTGCTGTGTTAAGGTTAAAGGGCAAGGCTTGAATACTCATGTCTGAACATGTGTAGCACTCTTCTTTGAGTCTTGTTAAGTGTATCTGGCCTTATTGTTCCAACATCATCACTTGGTTGGGGTCCTCATTCTTTGTCCTCTTTAACAGATGATGAAAGTGATAAATGAGGAATGTCCCAACATCACCAGAATCTACAACATCGGCAAGAGCTCTCAAGGACTGAAGATGTACGCAATGGAGATCTCAGACAATCCAGGAGAACATGAGACAGGTACATTGAGTGCTAGGGTTGTCACAATACCAGAATTTTGCCAAGTGTAGTGTCACAGCCCTCAACACCAGACTACTACTATGTCAAAAATACAGCCCAATAAACACAGTATTAAACATACTAATGTTTACTGGATATTCAAATTGTTACAGCTTACCAGAGTACAGAATATAGTGTTGAAAGTGGTTTTAGCCTATTTAAAAAGGTTTTACACACAGAAAACAGTAATTCATTTTTACGTTACAATTTAGGCAGATATATGTAAATGTAATGGTTTTGTGACATCACAAAAACAATTCATTCAATATGGGCTGATTTTACAGCTAAATTTCCAAATTGGCTTAGGCACTGTAAGGCTAAGTCTTAGGCACAAGAGCACATGGTTTAAATATTTATATATTATATTGAAATATATAGTTTAACATTGCAATAATTGCATTTATGCTTATAAACACACACACACACACACACACACACACACACACACA
>JAILXH010128613.1:4806-16053 GCA_023558415.1 Piaractus mesopotamicus
TTGCACAGGTCACATTTTATGTTTTATTTTCTCCCTCAATATGTCAAATTCAGCAAATAAAGAGTGATTGTGTAATAAAATGTGCAGAAGTGTGTTCTCTGTATAAAATGTGTTGTCATTTTCAGAAATCAACAAAAAATGTCATTTGACCAGGGGCACACCAAGCTTTTGCATACAATACGTATTTCAAGTGTGTCATCACTGACTATTTTGTAGTGGAAATATTCTTTGTTTGAGCAATTGATAGACATTACGCAGCACTTGCACATTATACATGTTTTATTCTTTTTAACAGAACTTACCGTGACTGGTAAAGACCTGAAAGCATGTAAGGACCAAAAGGACATCTGCGTTTTGGATACTAACGACTGCGGATCTGTTTCAGCACATGGGAACGGTAAAGCATTTCTTGTCTCATGTTTGATTCTGGATTCAGTCATTTTCTGAGAAAGATATTTTATGTCATATTGTTCCACTGTATTTACAGTTACTGTTCTTATTTGTATGTTTTCACTCCATGCTAGACATGTTTTTGAACACATCGTGTCGTTATCTTGACAATGTGGAATCATTTGGATGCAAATGGACTTATTTAAATGATGTCAAAACCAAGATGATACATTCATTTATTTTCAGTCGGTAAGTCTTTTGTTGTCTGAAAATAAACAACAGTAAACAAAAGTTTTAAGATTCCACATTATTTCTGGGTCATTATTCAAATGTAAGCAAATTTGTGACCACGTTAAGGCCTTTGTTCCAAAAAATCTGGTTATTTTTTTATTCTTATTCCTTCTATTGAAGTACCTGTTCAGATGACTCTCAGGTGGATTTGATTTGCAGTGGCTTTAGTACAAATTTGTGAAGTTCATGCCAGCTCAAGTGCAAGCCAAAGTGGGACACAACAAATTCTAAGAAATTCTGAAATTCACGAGATGTAAAGCCATTTATCTGGGCAGTAAGCATGTATCTGTTTGAAAACAACACTAATAATCCATGATATTCCTATGCCCCCATTGTGCCTTGAGCGAAATATGGGCTAAACTTCCAGCAATCTGTAAACGGATGCACTAAATCCTAAGATGCATCCAAAACCACATATTGCTGTACTACACATAGTACACTAACGAATGAATTTGTATTGATGGTGTAATGTATAGTAATGTACTATTTTTGACATAAATTATATTAGTATATTCGTGTGGGAGTATGTGGTTATATGTATAACAACAAATATGTTGGAGCATACCAACAATACATTAAACCGAGGTGATTTTGTTTTACATTATCCTTCTACCATAGAAAAATGAGAAATGGCATGTCACATATGGACGTATTTTTTTAAATACCTTGTTGAATAACTGGTAAGCAATAGGGATGGTCGAGTGTTGCGGGACTCGGGAGGTCAGGTAGTGATGCCGCTGAAATTCATGCTACTTTTATGGAAGTTAAGCAGAAAAAGTAACTTCTACATTGTGTGAAATTAGATCATACATTTTGTCATGCTGAAATACAACAAAGCAATTCCGTGTTATGTTTATTGCCAGAGCCATAAAAGTTGTGATTATTGGACGTATGCAGTAATTATTATAGTAAATAGACTGAAGTAAGTTAGGCTACATACAATTTTTGTTTCAAATAAATAAACAAATGAATGAATGCTCTTAATGGACCACCTTCTGTACAACTGGGAAACAATAAATTATCCTCTGATCAGAGAAACTGTGTTCACTACCATTTCTGCCATTGGCAGTTGGTGGAAGGAGAACCATCAGGGGAAGCACTGGGCTTTCTAGGGCGGTTTGTGTTTGAAACATTCTGTCTCCAGCTACTGATTTAACTTTGTTCAGCTGTGGTGACAGCCATGACCTGAGCTTATAGACCCAGAAGTTCTTAGACATTTAGCCTAAAATAAAACGACCACTTAACAAGCCTGCATTGCGAGACTGGCTTGGCCAAAACAACGTTCAATGTTTAATGTCTGTACAATTACAGACCGTAGTACATCTGTTTCTCTGCATACTTTGTTACCTCCTTTTATCCTCACCTTCAATGGTCAGGACCCCCACATAACCACCACAAAGCAGATTTTATATTGTGTAGTGGATCATTCTCACTGCAGTGACACTCACATGATGTTGTGTATTGATGTGTATTGCGCTGGTATGAGTGGATCACACACAGCAGTGCTGCTGGAGTTTTTAAACACTGTGTCTACTTACTGTCCACTCTATTAGACACACTTACTTTTTTGGTCCACCTCTGCTGCTGCACAGTTTGTGTTGGTCATCCTCTAGTCCTTCATCAGTGGTCATAGTCCGTTGCCCACAGGACTTGTACTAGCACAACACACACAACACACATCTTTCTCAAATTTTTATTTAGCATCCTCTGTGTTGTGAGTACAAAAGCTCAGAAGGGCTTTTACTTTACTAAGACTTGTTTGGATGTTACAAACAAGCTTATAAAATTACTAAGCTGAGTAAAATTGGCTGATTTAAGTCAGAGTACTTCTTTTGAGTGCTAACACATGACACTGTACATATTACCGTTTGGAGCTTCCATAAAATCAACTCCATTTATTGTAATTCCGTTTCTGTTGCATGTTCACTGCGATGTTATTTCTTCTGTATTTCAGAAACGATGGCTTCAGCCACTGCCCTTCCATTTTAAACTTACTTTCTGGTTTTAACTTAACCATAAAGTCAAAGGATCCCCATAACAAAATCGAAAGATTTTCGGAAGTCTACTCAATAACTATAGAAGCCATAGGTATGCTTAAAATTACTCTTCATAGTCTCTTTTACAAGAGCGAAGGTTTGGGTTTTGTCTCAAAATTAGTTATTTTTGTTAAAATCTGAAAAATATTTGAAAATCACATGGATTTGTGTTTTAGTCCAGTTTCCACGTCCTGATGTCATATTAGTGAATGCTACAGAGATGTCACTGAATGTAACATGGACCAAAGATTGGGAAAGCAAAAAATGTCTTGTACGGTACAAACAGTCAACAATGAATGAATGGATGGAGGTACGATTAAATGAAATTATATGATAATTTAACAAATTAATTGATATTTTGGGTAGAATCTCTTATCAATTAAATCTTTGCTGATGTGTTGATTATATACTTGATATGTAGATTCTAACCTAGACTGAAACTTCTTGGAAATCAGCCATCAAGAAATCTATCTAGTGGGTCAACAGCTTAAGAGCAGTGCATGAATTACATGATTCTTGTTTAAAATGTATTTACATGTATATCCCACTCCATTATCCTCAAGGAAGAAGATTCTGAAACGTTTCATGTTATTGAGGGCCTGCAACCTGTTAGCCAGTACAGTCTTACTGTTGCCTGTATTGGGGAATATGGAATTCTGAGTGAATGGAGTGCAGAATTTCAAGCAAAGACATTAGAGGGTGGTAAGCAGGGAAAGTGTGGGCTGTAAGATTTAATATGACTGTTTTGGATAGTCATATCTACCTAACATCTTTTCTATTTTTAGTCCCAACTGCACCACCTAATGTCAGTTACTGTGTCGAGTCACTAGACAACACCTTCAGAACTCAAAAGCTCCTACTAGTATGGAAGGCAAGTTCAAATTGTAATCTGCACTGCTTTGTTTAAAAATGGCAGCATATTCATTTATTAATAATTGTCCTTATGCATTTAATTATCCAATGTGCATTAGGCTTTAGAGATAAATGTGGCTCGAGGGGTCATTCTTGGATATGAGGTGACCTACACATCAACCAAGCAACCAGCTCTGAACAAAATAATTACCAATAACCTGAAGGCCAAGTTAGAGGTGGCTCCAGGAGACTACAACATAACACTGATGGCCTATAACAGTGCTGGCCAATCTCCTGTTCATCATGTTAGAATCAACACTGCTTCTTATGAAAGTAAGCTGCTATTTCTCTTCCTATTTTTATACTTATTCTTTTCACATAAACATTTGTAGAGTTGTTAGGCTGCATGCTGGTCTTGGCAAGAGATAAAATCTGGATAACATCTTTCAACCGTCACTAAAGCATCACACCACTTGCAGTCCTTTCCTGATTGTGCAATACTCATGTACATGTCAGTTTTATCTGCCTCTGAGGAAACTAGATATTTTACTGTGTTTATGTTACCGTGCCCCCACTGTAATCTTCGCGTTCTGATGCAAAGCTACTTATTTCTTAATTTAAGTTTCGTTCATATACTTGATTTATGAAATACACTAAACCAAGCTATTGTTTAAATGTGTGTAAGTTGTTGTCCTAGGCTGGGTTTCCCAAAAGCATCTTAGCACAAAACTGATTCTTAAATGGTAGAAAGAGCATCACAGTTAACACACACTCTACCATCTTGAAACTAGGATGCTTTTGGGAAACTGGGCTCTGGTTTTGTTATTTCATGCAGTAATTTTTCTGGCCTATCGTCTGCTTGTTTTGAGGAAACTGTGTCATGAAAAATCAGAGTTAATTAACAGTTAGCTAATACATTTTAAAGTATATTTATCAAAATATTTCCTGCTTTTATGTAAAGGATATTCTTTTAATGGTTTCCAAACAGGTTTGCCAGGAGTCAAAGGACTCTGGGCCAGCACTGAAGCAGATTCACTGAGGATTCGATGGGAGATTGAGAAGGCAGCTGTGAGTGTTAGTGAGTTTGCCATTGAGTGGTTCTCGCTTGGTCGTTCTGCCTCTAGTCAGTGGAAAAGAGTTAATGGTGCCACATTTTCAACTGTTCTAACAGGTAAATCTAGCAAAAGATTTACTTATTATTTGGTTTATTTTTTTATTAGGATGCAACACAAGTGCCCTATTGGATGCGAGCCATATAGGCTTATCACAGCAATGGCATCTGTGGATTTTGAAAGTGGACGAATGTTTCTCAAGATTCACTTTTACAAGCATTTTTGTACCATGAAAGTAACTCGATCACTGTTAAAATTACTAATAAAATAAAGCTAATACATTTACTAAATAGTAGCATATTATTTATTGTATAATTCTTAGTTACTAAAGGGAAAATCCAGTTAAAATCATTTAATGTGGATAAGTCCTACAGACTGAGGAGTCTTGTGCCCAAAAAGCTTCCCAGCATTCTTAGCTGTTTTGTTGGTTTCTGTTAATTAACTCTTCTTTTTCTAATTTATAAATATAATTCTCTTTACAAAATGCTATTTAATGTGAAGTTTGGATGCATTTGACATGTTGTTGTTTTAACCGTGATGGTGTTTTGTGTTCAGGTTTATCAGTTCAGCCTGGAGCCATGAATGCTAGCACAATGGCACATATGTATTAAGCCATTAGAGTCCTCAGAAATAGGTGGTTGTAGTCTTACCCAAGCCATTAATTCGTTACTGTACAAAACAGTCAATTTAACATTTATTTAATGTTAATTTAATGTAATTTAAATTAAGCAGGGTTAGTTGTAATGCAGAGTTACAATGAAGCCTTCTAAAATATACAGTGAGAAAAGTTTCTATCTTCCCATATAAATTCAACATAGTTTGTGCGCACAGATTCACCAAAACATGCTATACATGTGTTTTTATATGATGTATAAATGTGTTTCAATAAAATATTTAAAAATTTTATCTTGCTGATATTTGCATTTCTACTTTGTGGTCAAAGTAGAATTCTCTGTACATGCAATCATCCAATTCATCTCCTAGGGGAAGGGGTCTAAAGCATAATCGACTTTACAAAATGCTCTTCCGGTCCTTTCAATTACACATTTCCATCAGAAATGTCTCAAAATTCCCAAATCTTACATAGTGTAGCTTTATATTGGAATGGCCGTTTGCTTCAAGCATAATAGAACTGAAAAAAAATAAAACATTCTGTAACTGTTACAGTTAGCTTGTCCATTATTTAGCAAAAAAACAACCAAAAAAAAAAAAAAATAGCTTGTGCCTCACTTTTCCGTTATACGTCAGTTTAATAACTGTCTCCCCAACTTTATTTCAGACAGTATCAAACAATTGGAGACCTACACTATCAGTGTGTTTCCCCTTTATGAAAGTCTCTGTGGACCTTCAGAGTCAATCCAGGCCAGCTTACAGAATGGCAGTAAGTAAAGCTGTAACTCTTTATAAACCGTCTTCAAATCCTCTGAGTTGTCTAAGTGTGCCATGGGTTTCTACAGCTCTTTTGGACATTGTCCACCTCCAACTTGTGAATGTGACAAAAACATCTGTGACCGTCCGATGGGTGTGGCAAAGAAAAGCCAATGGCACGAATGTACTTCAATACAGACTTGCATTAAGTGCATTAGGTGAAAGTGAAACAACATGTAAGCTTACAAATTTATTTTAAATGTATTTTTTACATTTCTTAAATGTTAATTTTAAACATCGCTTTGCAGTTTTTGTTTTTTAAAAATATGATTTTTTCTTTTTCGTCAGCATTAACAGTTTTTCCACATCAGTGTCAACACTCATTCTACAAACTACAGACAAATGTCAAGTACTCTGTGTCTATTTACGGAGAAACCAAGTCGGGTAACTTTGAAAAGGCAAATATTGAATTTACCACACCTCTTTATGGTAAGTAAACCTTTTCTTTTTGAGTGGAACCTGAGAACCAATTGTTAATTTCAATTAAGTACAATTGCAATTTTTATTCATTTTTCAGAAAACGATGAAATCATAAAAGCTGCAGTTCCAATAGTACTTCTGATATTTGGATTTGGTATTTTCTCAGTTCTCTCAAGAACAATGTGCGTACCATCTTTTTCTCTTGAAAGTTTATTAAAGCAGAGCATTTGCTTTACTTAATCCATAAAATGTTGCCAATGTTTCCAATTCCTGCTGTCCTGAAGTCCCTTTTCTTACAAGTCTCTTTTACTTACAAAACGTTCTCATGTTGTTCCTATTCCTGAACATACATCCATCGTCTCACATTCTCATATCTTACATTTCTTCTTTTACAGTTATAAGGACTACTTCTTCCCCAGCATTGCGAACCCCAGCCATAGTCTTATTGGACGCTGGCTGCTAAATCCTTTCCATGAGGTAACCATGTTTGATTAAAACACATCTGTTATTCTCATATCGAGTACAATGAGAGTCAAAGAGTAGGAGTTAATATCACATGAAAAATACATATAAAGAAAAATACAGACTACAGTGTAGTGACATTCATGTACAAAACCAAGAAAAATGTATTAAAAAGATAAAAAGCTGTCCCTGAATTGGGTGGAATTCCATTTGATTATGTGCTTGGTGTGAAAAAGCTCACCCACTACTCAACTTTTCACTGTTTTGAAGTTTGATTTGGAGGTAAATGACAGAAAAGCTGAAAAAGTTGAGAAATTTAAGAAACATCAAAGAAAATATGTGGGACACTTTCAAATATACTCAAACATCTTTCATATAAACAGTGCAGAATCTGTGAAATCATTGCATAAATATGAATTTCTTTGACAGAAAGATACTGATATGAGGGTGCTACAGTTGGAAGATTTCTCAATGACCAATCAACTCATTGAAAAGGCTCTCATGCAAATGGAGCACAAAAAGTTCTCAGAAAAGGAGGTGGTTGATGAAGACATGATGTACCTTCCTGATAACAGTGCAGTGGAAAATGATAGTGCGGAAAATTCTGAGGCTTCCCCTAGTCTTACTGAGTATGTTGATTTGCCTTTGTTTCCTGATAACTTTGGTTATGTTGAAAATTGTTACATACCCGAGAGTACTAGCTAAGATTACTGAACTGTGCAAGCATTCATTCTCTTTTAGCACCAGCTTAGACAACAACCTAGTTATTACAACAGGTGTTGACAACTGCATCTTTAAGAAATGCTCTGCACTGCTTAATATATTTTTTAACTGTGCTTCCCATTGTCTTAACATATGTAATAACATCCTTTAGATATCAGGGGAACATGGACTGGTTGCGAATTTTAGAAGCTCTTACTTTATGTAGACTTACTGTCTGTAGTTTAGTTAATGTATTTTAATACTTAACAGTTTAATACTTTATGTGTAGAGTTCCATGTTAATAATACACACATTCTCTGCCTCATATCAAAAGGGAGACTGTGACATTGTGGTACCTTTTATTAAGAGAAATTACTAGTTTGTGTGATGCTGTGATGTTACCAGAACAGCTTTTTTCCATTTGCAATAAGGTTACTAAACTCGTCTGAGTACATTATTGTCTGTCTGTAAGATTTCCAGCTTTTATAAGAATGCACTGATGAAATTATTGTGTATTTTCCCATTATTCTCATATACTATATGTTGTATAATGTGTATTGTATTGCATATTGTTTACTGTATGTATGTGTTACGTTGTATGTTTATGCACCAGAAACAACTACCACAGTCACACCATGTGGCAATAAAATAATTAAAGTCGTTCACAATAAAATCCCATTTTACTAATCTTTACAATTATCAAGTGAAATCAAAACCAAATATATTTAACATATATTATGCATATTTCACTGCAGAGTGCAGTGCAGTCCACACTCAACAATCTGTTTCATGCTCCCAAATTGAAAACTTTAAGTGAAACTATAACTGAAAATGAAATTTACTGGGTCGATCAATCCAACATGCATCATTTTTCTGATCATTGGAATCGACATTTCAACTTGTTTCAGTTGCATCTCTAACACATCTTCAACTTTTGACTCAATGTTACACCCACATCCTCACTGGATTAGTCAAAAAGTGTCAACATATCATCACTTGTGTAGCCTGTCTCAATGTCCTCCCCACAGTGTTATTAGATAGGTCAAAGGCACTCTTAATTTCATAAAAACCACAGCGTGTGGAAATTGGTTCACAATAACCCAATTTTACTGATCTTGTCAATTAACAAGTGGAATAAAATCTGTAGCGCAGTTCATATTTTGTTTCATGTTCTCCAGCTAAAAACTAGAACTGAATTCATTGCATGATTATCACGCAGTACACAGGATACAGATTATAATCAGCATGTTTTCCACTTAAGAAACAGAAATATTCAGAGACGAAAACAACTCAAATAAAACAACTGCTTCATTAAGCAAATGTTACACAAATCTCTTTTTTGAATAAGCTTCTCTAGCATGAAGTGTTAAGTCAGCCACACATACGGAAGTATTTCTATTTTCAAAGCATTTTTACAATTTTTGACAATTGATGATGACAATTTAACATTCAGCTCAAAGGTTTGAGTTAATGCCAATCCATTGTTTTACTAGGTAATGCGCAATAGCTTGTCTTGGAGGCATGGTGAAAACTGCTCGGTCGCTCTTTGCAATAGCATCTACGACCTGTAGAATGGACCAAGTTATGAAAATATGTTATTACATCTTATCAGTTTGACCAAATAACAAAATAAATTACAGATCAAATCAGAAAAGGTTGAGATGGTATGTTTAATTAAAATTAAAAATTGATTTGTAAATTATTTTTGACCTGCATTAAGCTGAAAACAATACAACAGCACATGATGTTTTACCTAATGGATTTTCTTGGTTTTTCAAAAAGATAAACACACTTCAGTTTTGATTCTTGCAATATATTTAAAAAAAATGTCACGACAGTAAAGTATTTACTCTTTGTCATGTTGCCATTCCTTTTCACAACACTTAAAATTCAACAAACTTTAAGGTGAGCAATAGCACGGGGTCTCTGTTATAGGATTTTGCGTTGTCACATTTGCTACTGGGGACAGGTTGGGACTGGAGGCACGCCAGTCCAGCACCCGCATCTTCTTTTTCCACAGCATGCCTTCGTAATGTGTGCAGCATGAGGTTTTGCATTGTCTTCCTGAAATATGCATGGACGGTAGTTATGGTAATGAACGGTGCATCTGGACACGGTTAGCATAAGGCTTCCTTTTGGCAAAGTAAAGTTTTAACTGGCATTTGTAGATGCAACTACATATTGCAGTGTTTGACAAAGGTTTGCCAAAGTAATCCCGAGCCCATGTGGTTATATCGCTTATAGAGCAATCACGGTTCTTGATGCAGTACAATCTGAGGGATTGGAGAGCACAGTTATTAGGCCTAAGCTTGCGCACTGAACCTTTACGCACGGAAATTCCTTGAATCTTTTAATTATGTTACACACTGTAGAGGGTGAAATACCCAAATCCCTTCGTAGCTTTCCTTGAGGAACATTGTGTTTAAACATTTCAATAATCTTTTCACGCATTTGTTGGCAAACTGGCGATCCTCAGCCCATCTTTGCTTCTAAAAGACCTAGATGCTGCTTTTGTACCAAATTATGAATACAGTGACCTGCTGGCATCACCTGTTTCAAATAACATCATTATTTAATTATTTTATTTCATTACAGGCCCTGAATTGCCTCCATCCCAACTTTTTTTGGAATGTGTTGCAGGCCTGAATGGCAGGAATGGATGTATATCTATAAACGAAAATGTTGACCAGAGAAAACATGCAATGTATTGTGTTCATACTGTCTGCAAGGAAATACAAGTCAAAGTAAACTTCAGACATCACTTCCTTCTTTTTTTTTTTTTATTTGCATTTTTCATACTGTCCCAACTTTTTCTGATTTGAGGTTGATAAACCTTTTTGTGCATGGCTACATATATTTGTGCATATGTTCTTTAGATGAATTTTGACAGAGAAGAAAAGATGGTCAACCACTGTGCAAAAGGCGTTTGTCTTCATTGCAAATCTGCGTTTGAAGAACAACAGGCTTACTTTGCACAACTGGGCAGTCTTACCTGTTGTCTTGTGAACCAGCGAGCCTCTTCAATTTCATTTTTATCAACCTTGATGTCTGTAGACACTGCTACTGACAAGCAGCCAATCATTAGTGAGGATGGCATCGGCCAAGGCTGGCAGGACACATACTGAACAGGGCCGACAGTAACACCACTCTCTTCCAGAACCTCCCTTCTAACTGCATTCTCAATGGTTTCACCTGTTTCAACAGACACACCACACGGTCAGGTCTATAGATATTTGGACATCAACAACGTTATTGTTATTTTAGCTGTCCATCACAGCATACTGGAGTTCCAATGAATATAAGCTCACTGAACAAAAAAATTGTCACTTGTGACTGAAACATACCTCATAGCAGGTAATACCACCACGAGCACAAATAACAGCTGCAATTCAATTTGGCATGGACTGGGCAAGTTTCTGGATATAGTCCAGAACCTCACTGAAGGCTTCCTGAGGTCTATGATGAACATGACACCTATCATCACTCACATACAGGCAGAAACAAGATTCATCTGACCAGATAACACGTTTCCAGTCACGAACAGTCCATTTTTG
>JAILXH010128617.1:0-10194 GCA_023558415.1 Piaractus mesopotamicus
CCCCGCCCCCCGCCCAGTCCGTTCTTTCTGCCGCCGCTGCCGCTGTTAACCGGACTCGGGCAGCCTCTGTGTTGTGGAGCGGCGAGGTCTGCTGGGAATGAATGTAGTTAGTGCGACCTTTGACCCTGAGAGCTGTTGACATGGAAGGCGGCCAAGAAGGGCTCTTACAGAACGCTTTTGTTAATCTCATTCATGGCTCCCCCTTTTGCAAAAAAGCTTGGAGGGGTGGTTGAAGGGAGGGAGAGCGGTGGAGGTTGGGGTGGGACACGAGGGGGGCACACTGGCAGTTTGACTCAGTGGAATGTGGCCTTCTTTTTTTTTTTTCCCAGGCTTGGTCGGAAGAAGCGGTGGGCCCTCGACCAGCAAGACTCCTCCTAGCCTGGACCCTGCGCTCTCAGCTCAATCGACACTGACAGATCCCTGGCCTAGGGGTGCCAACTGGCAAAGGCAGAGAGGGAACAAGAGAGAGATGGACACAGAAAGAGCACGAGGAAGAGTGTCACAATCGCTCTGACCACTGACCACAGAGCTGAATGCTGTTCTAATGCTCACTCCCAAAGGTGCCTCAGTACTTCAGTTGCCCCATTTGACTGTCCTCAGGATGTCCCCCCTCTTCAGTTGGCTGTGTGTGATTGTTCCCTATGAAATCCAATTGAAATGTAGCTTTGCTAAGTCAATATTTATGCGCTGAATTATCAGGAAGTCAATATAACAAATATTGTTAAACTAATACTTTCTAAGACGTTGATTAGGTTAAATGTGAGCAGATTTGGATTTGTGGAGCAAGGGGTCGTTGATCATCACTTGCAGTCAACATCACTCATTTCAGTATATTAACTTCCAACTATTGGTTTTCCCAGATAGACAGTTGTTGCCAGTTGTGATCTTTTGCCAAATGTCTGCAAAGTGGAACGAATGTTTAACACATTGAGATACAGACAGGAACCATGCAAACACCACCTGCCTTCTGATTGGGTGAGATGATGTGACTGAAACCTAATTTAGTTTACAGCATATTACAGATGCTTTTCAAGAGAAACAGTGTAATTATTTTTCAGAGGAAACCGAATCTAGTAAGAAGAGTTTTTTTAAGGCAGCCTCAAATACTATCTTTAAACAGGCATTTGAACACCAACCTCCAGGGTGCAAAGCCGCATCTTTTCAAAGCCTTTCATAGCCACTGTATGCACTTGCTTTCAATTGGTGAGTTATAATGGTATTTATGAGTTCAACAGAGCCTAGCATCAATGCACGTTGTTTTAAATAAAACTTTAAATAAAACTTGGTTTAAAACATCATTAGTGCCCTTCTCTGTCAACATTACACTATTTGGTTGTTGTTCAAAATAACCACATTATGGAATGTGACACTGAAGTTATTGGTGCTTCATGGTTGGGATCTCCTGGGCTGTGATGATGCATGCTTACACGACAGGTCAGGGTTACTCTCCACAGGAAGCTGGTACTGCACCAGAAGAGCCGCTAAAGAGCAATAAACTTTGACAAAGCTGAACGGAGCTGAGCTGAAAAGGATCTTGAAGAATGACCATGTAAAACATCATTGTTATACATGCTGACCAGGAGGCCACTTGTACAATCTGAGGGCAAATAGACAGGGGCTCAAGCCCCCTTTAGGGTCTTTCTGTGCAGAGCCTGTCAAACATAAGCCAAAGCCATGTCCACATAAACAAATTACATTTTGCAGCTCTACCATACTCACAATTTCAACGTTTAAATCTCTTAAATGACCAAGACCTTCCAGTGGGTCTGAGCTTTTATTATTCACTTTGCCTTGTAGTCTATTTAGTTGCTGAATTGTAAGCTTTAGGACATAATAAGGCTGGAATTTTAAGGGGTAGCTCAGCTGGTAAAGTATGCTGGTAACGCCAAGGTCATTGGTTCAAGTCCCAAAAAAATCACTCCATAACCTGGTACTTTCTACCATTGTCACAACTGTACAGTGCTGTAAAAAATGTCATTTATTGAAGGAAAAATGCTGTTCAATTGACCCAGGCATGATTACTGTCAGACCTGTTGAATCTAAATATCACTTGAATAGAACTTGTCTGGCAGTATGAAGCAGGCTAGAAGGTCACAAAAAAGAAGCACATGATCCAACATTCTGAAAAGATTCAAATACACATGCAGAACAACTGAAAAACACTGAAATCTACCAGTCTGGAAAGGGTTACAAAGCCATTGATAAGGCTCTGGGACTTAGGGATTTGCATGATTCAACAATAAGAAACACACTGGGCATTAATGGCATCCTTGGGAGAGTTGCAGGGCACAAACCAATGCTCACCAAAAAGAATACAAAAGTTAACCCCGTATTTGCCAAAAAAAACATCTAGATGACTCCTTAGACTTTTGGGGTAACGTTCTCTGGACCCATGAGTCAAAGGCATTGGTCCCGTTACATCTGGCGTAAAGGTAACACTGCATTCCGCCATAAGAACATCATACCAACAGTTAAACATGGTGGTGGTAGTGTGATGGTCTGGGGCTGCTTTTGCAGGACCTGGCATTATGAATTCTGCTATCAGAAACTAAATTAAAACAGTTCTACAAAGAATGGGTCAAAATTTCTCCACAGTGAGGTAAGAGACTCAGCACAAGTTATCACAAACGTTTGATTGCAGTTGTTACTGCCAAGGGTGGCACAACGAGTTATTAGGTTTGGGGGGAGGGGCAATAACTTTTTCTCATGAATGATATAGGTTTTTAAGAAATCTTTATCATCAATAAATGGAATGATCATTTAAAAGCTGCATTTTACATTTATTTGTGTTGTCTTTATCGTATATTAAAATTAGTTGGATGATCTGAAACATTGTGACAGATTAGCAAAAATGCAATAAATTGGGGAGGGGCAAATATTTTTTCACAGCACTGTATCTGTAGCTGTTAGCCAGATTATACCTTTGCTATACACTGCTCCCCTTGGTGATTGCTGCCTCCAAGCTTTCAAGCATGTCTGGCATGTCAACAAGGTAGCTTTTATTGTACCATTGTACCATTGTACATATTGTACTTTCAGAACAAAACATTGGTAACTTTTCAGAAAAAGGAAAAAAGATTTTTAGTTTTTGTATTTTTATTTATTTCAGGTAAAATCTAAAAAACAGGTCCATTAGCTACAAAAGCATCACTATATCGCATCCACTGGCCATAGAACTGAATTCTGTCCTTTCTCTTAAAGGTGCCTCAATACTCCTTCGGTCTCCTCATTCACCTGTCCTCAGGAGGTCCAACAGTCTTTGCTAAACGTTGAATAATCGACCTCCTAGTGAACCTTGCTTCTTTTCCAAAATCACCAAACCAAGTAAACATAGCAAAACAAATCAGATTCCATTGGACAATGGATGTTTTGTGTGTTGCACTGTTAAACACTTAGGAACATGAACAATCAAGCAAAACTAACACACCTAATGAAATATAAAGGGATTTGTGTTGTTCATTCAGTCCCACAGAGCCATGTACCCTTTCGCTATAGAACCATCACCATATCATATCCTCCCCACAGAGGCAACGGGCAGTAGCTTTCACTGGTCGCTCTCGGGTCCAGCTGAGTGTGTTAACATGGTCCCAGGCTGCAGGTTAGAGGACATTAGCCACTCAAGGGGATGTGCAGTGCCTGGGAAAAAATCAATCAAGATTAGCTTATCCGCCCCTCAATGTGCTGCTGTGAACCTCTGCAGGGGGTTAAGTAGCAATCTACAGGGCAGAGAGCGAGAGAGCGAGAGAAAGAGAGAGGGAGAGAGAGAGAGAAAGAGGGAGAGAAAATAAATGGGCTGTACCGTGTTGCATGAACACCTAAATGAAATGATTACTGATTATATGCTTGACCAGTCCCTCTGTGCCTGTGCTTACACACACATTCACAAACACGCACATGCGTATGCCCTAGGGCTGTGACTATTGATTATTAGCAATGAAGTAATCTTCTGATTATTTACTGATTAAAGATTCCATAGCCTTTTCAAAATTTCCTCATAATTGAATTGTTGAGTACACAATCATTCGGAGTGTTTTGATGTAAAAATAGTTAATTGTAGCGAAACTTTGCCAACTCTGATTCCTTTACAGTGGTGGTGATCGGAACCATGCAAATATGCAAACATAGCCATTTTAGTTACTATCCAAAATGACCAGTAAACCCAGTGTTTGATGTGTTAAAATGGTAAAATAGTGGTAAATACATGAATAGTGAAAAATAAGTGTTCTTTGGGGACTATTTTGCCTTATAATATCCTGCATGTATGCCTCCATGAGTGTATTCTAAAAATACATTTTAGGCCAAAACTTTTTTTTTCAGGCATCAGAAAACATATTTGTGATAACTGTCTGTGAGGTAGTATTTTAGGGGCGTTAAACTCTTTGGATATTTGGCTCCTCTCACCACCACTGTGAACAGACCTGACTCAGTAAGTTTCTCCACGATGGATCATTTCACATCACACCACACATCTTAACCATTCAATTAGGCAGAAGTATGAAAAAATCTTCTTATTCCAATTGTTTTTTTATGTTGTTTATTTAAATATAAAGACCAAGTTATTACAATTGACTGAACTAGGGAATAACAATAACATTCCATAGCAATTCAAAACTTACTGAATACTTTACTGAAAAAAGGTAAATCAGAAACCCTTTAATAGATAATAAAACTATGGCGAAAATGCATGTAAATGGGTGTGTCTGTTAGACTGTTTCTTATTGTATGTGAAACCAGTCATAGAATTTTAAATGTGCATCACCATTATCTGATCTTCTTCAAGAAGGTACAGTTTATACAGTCATTATTTTTTTTTAATTATTTTAATCTGTGAATTATGACAGCCATAATAGGCACATAACAAATGCCCCACCCACCACCTACCCCCACCCCATACCGACACATCATGTGATGTGCTTTCTGGCTGGCCCCATTCTGCATAATGGTCAAAACTTCATCCAGTATTCTTGCCTATTCTCCAATGTCTCTATCTTCACAATTCATGTTCCAAACATACCCTGCTCAGTCCATGCGGTCTCCTGTGCTTTTGTACAGTACGACTACAAAGGGAATGCACAACGGTCGAATGAAAGAATAAACCCACCTGCAAATCAAAGGAATGAATAAATACGGTCAGGGGAGGGAGACACTCCCTCATCCCCCCTCACCCTTTCCCCCCTCCCCTTCCCTCCGCTGGCCCAGTGAGCTGAGTCTGTTGCATGCTGGGATGGGGGAAGTACCTGCCGTTGCTCTACAATGGCGGGCCGGTAGATTGCGGGCCCTCCTCTTGTGTCGGGCTTAGCGGGGAGGCCTTCACAGTCTGCTCAGCACAGCTGGGGCCTTCCAAAACCCCTGCCTGCCTCTGCCTCTCACCATAGGCTCAGATTTAGACCAGGCTGCCTCACTCCCTCGCTCCAAAAAACAAAAAACACAGAGCTCGGCACTGCCAGGCACAGACCGTCCTGATGTCTTTGCTGCTTTTGTTCTCGTACCTGTTGCTCGCAGCTCAGATTCAGGCAACATGTTGCCAAGCAAGTAAGACAAGTTGTTATAAAGCAAAGATAAACAGCAGACAAAAGTGTGTTGCATTCTTTATGCAGTTGACTGTGTCGAATAACTATGTAGAAGTTGGCTGTGTAGAGGAATACCTATGTAAAGGAAATGCTATAGAGCAATTAGCAAAGGGATTTTCCTTTGCTAACCCATCAACAGTATTTCTTCCACATAGTTCATTGAAATCTAATAAAATGAATAGCTAGTAAATGTGTCACATTCCTTAACATCTGACTATAGAGAAGGATACATGTGTTGAAGCTCACTATGCAGAAGAATACCTATGTAGAAGAAGGAGTGTAGAGGAATTAGCAAAGTGAAATCTCTTTGCTAATTCTAGACAGTATTTCTTCTAGTCATTTCATGTAATAGCTAGTAAATGTGTGCCACAGTGTGCTGCGTTCCACTATGTAGGCAAAAACTACGTTGACAATGCAGAAGAATAACTGTGTTGAAGAAATCGTGTTGAAAAATTAGCATGGCTAGTTTGCTAATGCTTCTACAGCATTTCTTCTACATTGTTATTTCAAACCTAGTGAAATAGCTAGCAAATGTACAATGTATGTGTTAAAAAACTTGACCATATAAACACATAACTGTAGATGGTGTCTGTGCAGAAAATGTACAATAAGCAACCTAGCCATTCTTGGCCGTATTTCTTCTATAGTTGTTTCCTGTGTAAATAAGTATGAAAGTATCTTCCTAATTTGTCTATATTAGTTCTTTTACATGGTTATTTCAGATCTGTTATGTCTTGTCACGGTCACCACCACAACACACTGAGGGTTTTGTTTATTTATTCACTGCCTACTGCTAATGTCTGTCCTGAATAAGCTTCTGCTCTTCAGGAGACTGGGCACCAGTGTGGTTCGATCAATCTGCTCTTGGTTAGTGCGGGGCCTTTGGCCAGTGATTTAGCCTCTGTCCCTCTTATTTAATGTCTACCATCTGTTTACTAGTGGCCCAGGGACACGCTACAAACAGCTTAAAGAGACGGCCTCAAAACGAGAGGCAAGTTAGAAGGGATGCCCAAACCAGAATGGATAGAGGTAGATTTACATAAACATATTCGGGTTTTTAAGCCGGAAAAAGGCACCTGGATTTTAGTCCAGATTTTTAGCACATGTAAGCCATTAATCTGGTGTGTTTTGTTTTTTCCAAACATAAACATGACTGAATACTAAAGATCTGCCTGGGAAGCTACATACTACAGAATTCAATGCTACAACTGTGAAATGACAAATAACAGCACGTTTGAATTGAAATTCCCAAATAAATATATGCTAGGAATGTGACCATGTTAAAAACAAAACTGCATCAAGTTTAAATTTATGTTATATATCATATATCATATTTATGTCAACTACCAAAGAGTGGTTTTAATGCTGTCCTACAAAGCTATGGTTGAACTGCAAATGCCATGTATTTAGACATTTATTTGTTCATTGACTTATTCACATAGACCCAGTTTGCACTGGTTTTTGTTTCTGTCAGTGTCTGAGCTCGAGGGTAGTTTGGACTAACTTATTTGCACTAGCTAGCATAAACGGTCTGAGTGGACAACAAAGCAAGTTAATCCAGATAAGAGCATCTGATAAAAGCCATAAATGTGTATGCAATAAATGGAAACCATACGTATAAAAGAGTTATGGAGTAACTGAAGTTTTGAGGGAGGACTATGCCTGAAACCCCTCCTCCTTCCAATTTAACGCACTACAAATTCCCATCTCTACCTTCCATTTCTCGTGATGAAGTTTTTGCAATCCCCACCACCACCTCATCTCCTCCTTGACCCTTGGTCCTATGTCAGTCCTACCAGTTATAAAAAGGGGGACTGGGGGGGGTCCGGCCTTCTAGCTCCAAGCAGAAGCGAACCATAACTCCAGCCCTAAGTTCTTAGAGTACTCTTTCACTTCCCTGTCAGTCTTCCCTCATACTGCCACCGTATGCTGCATGGTCAAACTCACTAACTGTATTTTAACACTGCTGTTGTTAATTTACAGACATAAAATTGCCTATTATGGCTGACATAATTCAATTAAAATAAAAAAATAATAAATTCACAAAAACAAATGATCACATTTATTTCTCATACATGTGTATTTATTTTAATCGTTACAGATGTTATTATTATGGTGAAATGCTACATGTAGCAAGTAAAAAGTATGTACAAAA
This sequence comes from Piaractus mesopotamicus, assembly GCA_023558415.1. Classification (NCBI taxonomy): domain Eukaryota; kingdom Metazoa; phylum Chordata; class Actinopteri; order Characiformes; family Serrasalmidae; genus Piaractus; species Piaractus mesopotamicus. The sequence continues at coordinate 7,726 of JAILXH010128617.1, forward strand.
GTAAAGTACATGTAGCAGTATTACCAGCAATTAAATGATTGTAATGGTACAGATTTTTACCATGTCAACTAACAGGTTTGGCCTGGCACCCCTACTGCTGGAAATGTACCTTTTCTTTTTTTTTTTTTTTTTTTTTACAGATTTTACAATGTGCTTGTAAACATGTTAAAAATATCCATGCCAAAAGTCTGATATCCATCATTCATCAGACTATTTTGTACATGTAAACCTACTCATGGACTCATATAATTTCAAATTTGCAGGAATTCACAGTTAGAAGTTAACGTCTAGGGGGCTGCTCGTAGCTTTTAATGGACCTTCTTTCACATTTCTTTCCTTACATCTTCATTTTCACCCTGTATAATTGCTATCAATTCTTTGAGAGATCAGATTGATCCAACAGATGTGACACTTCTGTATTTCAGTAAAGGGGTGAAATTGTGTGTGATAACTGGATAATGGGGATGATGCTTCACATAATTGTAGCATTAATGATGACATTTCTCTCAACACATCATCATGAAGCTCAAGAGAGAGCCTATAATGCAGTTCACACAACCTGCGTACGCTGTAGAAATGTCTTCCTTTGCTAATTTCACTTCTGTCAGTAAGAATCATTCGACTGAAGCGTTTGGCTTTGTGCTTTGGTTGAGCCAGACATTATCTACATCTGTAGTCAGATTCATCAGCTGGGCAGCTAATGGAAAAGCATCATTCATGACTAATTCTAACAGTCCTGTTCTGTCCATCAACCCTAAAGCTCAAATGGCATCACAGTTGATTACTGACTGGAAAAGCCGCATGTGACAAAGGCATTTGAAACAAAGGGTCAAGGGTCACATTATTGCCACCGAGACCAGCAGGTGGAACTGCTTCGGCAATAAGAAGAAGAAATGAGAATACAAATTTGCATCAGACAAATTGAAATCAATTACAATCCACAAGACAGGATCGTAATAATTGCAATCAATCAATGAATCAGGCTGGTGACAAGGCCAGGGAAAGCTGCATTACCACCATCCCCAGTGCTCTACACTGAGACTAATTAGACCGAAACAAATCAATTAGATATACTCAGGCGTTCTAAGGGTTGTTCATGGTAAACGCACCAAAAAAGCCCTCTGTGGTGTTTCTGAAAAGTTCTAGCCTCCATACTTCCACTTTTAACACTTTTAAGTATGAATTGAACACAGTACACGTACTTTCACTTCAGCAAAGTTTCTCTGTGCTGATAATGGCTTTAATCTCATACACATTTGAATGCAAAAGTTTGCACACCCTGGTCACATTACATGTTTTGTTGATTTCCTAAGTGAAAATAAGTTAACCCATCCTCCATAGAGAACTTAAATACAGGATTTTGTTTTGCAATTTTTAGTACACAGTTTCTATGTATTTGCTGAGTTTAACATATTGCAGAAAAATTAAACATTAATAATGTTGTGTATAATTGTCAATTAACTGTAATTGTGCATTAAAATGTGCCCTCATTGACCTATAAACTGAAAAACATTAAGTAAATGAATTGTGCTTTTTTCAAATAATTGGTTTATGGAAAATGGACAAAAAATAGTCCATAGCACTTTGAATGAAAATGTCTATTTTGATCCTAAAAGAATTTAATTTCAGTGTAACCCAAATAAATTGCATTAAAGTGTTTTATTTATCTACTCTATCAAGAATGCTGAGGTACCAAAGCCTGTGTACTGACTGAGTACAGGAGTGTGTTGTCTGTAAAGGATGTGTTCACCTATTTTCACTTAAAAAAAACAGCAAAACATGTCACTTGACCGGGGAGCCCAAATTTTTGCAGACAATAAGATGACTAGTAGATGACTAGTTGAACAATCAGGCAACTGCTGAAACCCAGGGGTGAGTCGTGATTGTCAGAGTTAGGCCTTCAATTCAGGCTAGAAATTTAAAAAAATTAGGAAAACCCACCTCTGTGATAAAGCTAACCTTCCTATGGGGTTCTAGTCGTTAAGCTAAGCTCGCATGAACATTTTAGCTCACATGAACATTTTAAAATTAAATACAGCCAATATATTAGCATATATTTTACGTTTCAGGTGTGATTTTTTTTTTAGTAGAGATACTGGTACAGAGCTGCCGCTGCTGTTTTCTGTTTCTAACAACCCACTGATTGGCTGCTGCTTGTATTCACAATCAGTGTGACATATCTAAGACTTCCAGAAAGTATTTTCTCAACAAAATGGTCACATCCATTGTAAATCAAAATGAGTGGTTGATTCCTCTGTCACTTCATAATTATGCTGATAATTATGCTCCAATAGGAGTGCTCTTCTACATATACACAGCAAAAACAACAGCAAAAACAACAATTATTGGCGAATTCTGCTGGACGTTTCAAGAATTTAACCTTTTGTTACTGTCCAAAACTTAACAATGAAATAATGAAACAAAAAAAAAAAAAAAAAAATGAACATGTACTTTTTAGTTCCCAGAAAT
>JAILXH010128651.1:11506-24266 GCA_023558415.1 Piaractus mesopotamicus
TGTTATTGTTTAAGTACAGATCAAAGTATATTTACAAATCTGCTGTCTGTTTTCATTAACATTTGACTGTCCTAGCTTTTCTAGAATTGAGGTTAGTAATGTTTGGAACATTAATAATATATTTTAAAACTAGTAAAATAGTAGTCACATGCAATCATTTCACATTTCAACTTCTGAAAGTTCAGCATGGATGATGAAAAAGCTGAATCTTTTGTGCTGAATCTGAATTAACACCTTCATTTGCCAAGATGAGGAATTAAATGCAGGGCATGGACAAACGAATGAAAACACCAATTAAAAGAGTTTGTTAAAATCACAATTATAAAAGAAGCAACATAGCTGAACCATATTATGTTGAATGGTAAATAGTGTTCAGTGTCAGATATACAAGAGGTCAGCACATGGATACAGTAGTTTTCCAAACAACACCAATAACTAGTTCCATCAGTGCCTGAATCATATATTGGTGAGTTAAAAAACAAGAGAAAAGTTGTGTTAAAGAAAATCATGAAAACACATTCATAGGATCAATCATCAATCATAGGAAGTGCTTATCAGCAAAGGAGAAAAGTAGAGTAAATACCATAGAGCTCTCTGACAGGCAAACACCACAAAACTATGGCCTCAAAATGACCACACGATCAAATCAGAATGTCTAGGACACAGACTCAAGAGAAACTGTGCGTTATGAGCTTCATAAAGCTGGAATCTACAGCAGGTCTTCTTTGCAAAGCGCTTATATCCAAGTCCAAAATACCAAGACGCACATCTTGGTGAAAGAAACACTGATCTATGGGAAAAAGTCATGTGATCTGATGAATCATCTTTTTTTCCTCTCCACATTTAACGAGAGCCAAAGAATACCTTCAACCCACATTGTCTATTAAGGAGGGGGATTCTTTACAAATATCTACTGGCAGCAAGGCCCCCTCCCTGCTTCCCAAAATGAGAAACTCTTCAAATCTACACGATTCATGTGACCTACTTATTCCAAACGATGAATTTGAATATGAATGCTTGGGCCCAGCCCACCTGAAGACCATACCAAACCCTCTGCTGGTTCCCTGCAGTTAGCATACAGAGCAAACAGGTCTGTCAACAACATGGTCAACTTGGGCCTGCACTTCATGCTACAACATCTCGACAGTCCTGGAATCTACGATAGGGTTCTGTTTGTGGACTTCAGATCAGCATTCAGCACCATAGTGCCAGAGCTGCTGCAGGTCAAATTGTCTCAGCTGTCGGTGCCAGATCCCATCTATGGGTGGATCATGGATTTCCTGACAAACAGGAGGCAGCAGGTATGGCTAGGAAAACACGTCAGACCTCTGGACCCTCAGTACTGGAGTACCACAAGATTGTGTGATCTCACCCCTTCTCTTCAGTCTTTACGCCAATTACTGTCTCTCTAAGGAACCAGCTGTGAAAATCCTGAAGTTGACACTACCCTGGTGGGCCTCATGGTCAATGGTGATGAGTCTGCCTACGGAAAAGAAGTTGAGCAGCTGGTGTCCTGGTGCAGCAGCAACCTCCTTCTGCTGAAGATGGAAAAGACGGTGGACATGGTGGTGGACTTCACGCGCACAAGATCTCAAGAGTAAAGCAAATAGCCCAAATTGTTTTGGTAAAAAAGACTTGGATGCGGTTTGACTGGGTTGAAAGAATTTTTGTTGATGTATTTTTTTCCAGAAATGATTTGAGCAATCAATAACATTTGGAAAAAATGGACTTTGTTTGTCTTTAACTTTGTTTGAAAAACAAAAAATCTTTTTTCTTTTGCTGTATTTCTGTTTCTTTATTTTTATTCTATTGTTATAGTGTTTTTTTCTGGCAAAAGCATACTTACTGCTAGGATAAATAGTTTTATAAGTAGTTAAGTAGTTTTATGTTTTTCTCTTGGACTATGATTTTTGCACAGTACTGTGTTAAGGTGTTTTAGAGGTGTAACACTAGAGAGAACACTCAGTGATATTTACGTTTTGCCTCTGATGTTGGTCAAGAAAAACTACTACCGAACACTTTTTTCCAGTGGCAGTGCCTGCTGGTTAATAAAGACTGAGCCCCATCTAGTGGATATCAGCTAAAGCTACTGAAACAAACCAGAAGAAAATAACAGAAGCTGTACAAAATGTTTACTGGTTACTGGTACCACAAAAGAACTACTGGTGTATTTCCAGAGAAATGCTACAGAAAAGTATCATCAAAATCCAACTTCTTCTGCAGTCGAGTTGTATACTGAATATAGCCTAACAGATTTGTTTTTCTGAGAATGCCACTGTACTGAACATGTTCAATGGTGTACCATAAATAATATTTTCTTTTAAGAAGTCCTTCATCATATTATCATATCGTCACTATCATACCAAAACCTTGTATCATATAATGCAGGTTATTGTGAGCCATTTCTATTGGATCATTCATTGTGAATTTTTCAGACATTGTAAAGGGCAGCTGGTGTTCACAAATGATGTAATAAAACAAAAAAAACAAACAAACAAAAAAAGACAAAAATGGAAATACAAGATTTTGTTTCTACAGCTGCAATATGTGACATCCATTCAAAAGGTAAAATAGAACCCAGTCTTCTACTATTCAAATGTACCCCCCAAGAGAAGTGTATGGATTTGTACCTTTTTCATAACCTAATGTTTTAAATCAGAACAATACAATAAAAAGCCAGGAGGCAAGACAAGGTGTGTAGAGTCAATGTTATTACGTGCCACATAATAGCATTGGAATATTGTACAGTTATGTTCTCTGACTAAAGGTACTGCCGTACCCTTAAGGATACCACCTCAGTGACAGTTTAGGACCTTTTTTATGAGAGTGGCCATCACTGGCCATTTTATCAGGCACACCTACCATATAGGAGCACTTTGTAGGTCCACAATTACTGACTGTACCCTCTGTCCCATCCATCAGTGGAAACCACCATAGGACCACTGTTGACCAAATATTATTTGGGTGGAGGACGATTCTCAGCATAGCAGTGATACCAAAATGGTAGTGGCATGATAGTCTGTGTGGAGGTGGTGTGAGTGGATCAGACACAGCAGTCTTGCTGGAGTTTATAATCACTGCGTCCATTCACTGTCCACTCTATTACACGCACGTTTTTTTGGACCACTTTGCAGATTAAAGTCAGATATAATAGCGTATCTTCTTCCCTACACAGTATGTGCTAGTCCTCTTTTCCTTCATCACTGGTCAGTTTCTGACAACAGGACCACTGTTCGCTAGATATTTTAGGTTGGTGGACTATTCTTAACCCAGCAGTGACATTGAAGTGCTTAAAAATCCCAGCAACGCTGCTGTGCCCGATACACTTATACCAGCATCACACTGGCCAAATGATATCTGGTCAAAGATGGTCCTAAGGTGGTCCCTTTGCATTGATGAATGGTGTAGAGGGGGCTTATTAATTGTGCGGTAACAGATGGGCTACATTTAGTAATTGTAAACCTGTAAAGTGGTAGATGTTCCTGATAAAAAAAGGCCATTGAATGTGGAGACAAGTTGTGGCAACTCAGTGAACATTTTGCAAGATATTTTATAATCACTAAAATGTTCGTCATTCATGATATTGGGCTCCATTTAAATTGTATTCAGGTGTAAATCAGACAGTTTGGTTACTGACCAGGCAAATGTGGAAAAAAAATCTCACGTCCAGATACAATTTGTAACACACAGAAGCTGCCCAAATCTAGATTAAACATAAACTGAATTTCTCAGGCTCACATTAGAGGTTGTGGTCACTGTAACACCTACTGCTCTGCCTGATAATTGATTTACTCACATGTCTGAGCCAGGGAAGCCAATGCTATGTGTTCAGAGACTAAAAGGTAAATGGTTGTCAGTGTGTTAAAAGTAAACTTTCAGACCTTTGCAGTATATTTGCGGTGCTAAACAATGTCATCATGGGAATATTTCTGGTGCACAGAAATAGATGCAAAAAAGTAGCACAAAGTTGTGCTGGTACACATATCAGTAGCTCATGATGTTGTCAAGAAGGCCTCAGTTTATCTGTGTGCTTAATGACTGCATGCCTGTGTTGTGTGTTTGATGTCCAGAGAAAGGACACAAGTGGCCACACATGTTTAAGGGACTTTAATCTTGCGTTTTTCTGTGCTACTGCATCTGACAGAAACGGAAACTGCTAAAAAGGTTGGCCAAATGTGTTCAATTTGGCATTCAAATTAAAGATAAACATATGATATTTTAGAGAATAGTCAGAGATTCAGCAGATTCACACTTCAATTCCTCACTCTCCTAACAGCATAACCTACATAGTGTCATAGTGTAGATTATGAACAATTCATAACATTTACTGGGAAAGAAACCTTACGATTAATTACTGAATTATAAACCTACAATTTGAGGGGTTATTAGAATAAACTGCACTGGCAGGTGTATATATAGCTTACAGGGCCATTTATTTAAAAAAGTTTTACACATTATGGGCCCTTTAGGGTGTTGCTTGAATCTTCGGAACCACCAAAGTGATTTCTTTAAAAACTGTAACTGATTTAAATTAGAATATGATAATGTTCTAATAAAGATATCATAGTGTGACTAGACAAGCAACGTGTCTTCAGGGCACAGCCTACACAACCCACAAGAACAAGTTTGTTCTCTTCACGACACGTCACATATTGCGTCATGTACCAAGACATCCGAAGTCCCACCACAACTTTCCTTTGCTCTCACACACAAACACTCACACTCACACTCACACTCACATACGGCACAGCTGTTACGCAATAGTGAATGAACTATAGTCTAGTGTTTACGGCATTTTACTTTAAACAAGTTCCTTTTCACCTACAATCAGAAGTATAGAGCAACACAGATATCTATGTTAATAGTATAACAAGAAATTATATATGAATATAACAATGTAATAACAACAACTAATGAAAATTATACACAACTAAGTAACCTAGAGAAATAAACGTAGAATGAAATACAAATCAAAACTGAACACAAACAAATGACAGGATGGCTTAAGCATGAGCCATTACAGTATATATCTAGAAACACAGACAATTATAAAAGTAGATATTAGGAAAATTAGGGCGTACACAGTGAGTTCCTGGAGATCCCACTGAGCTCCATGAGATCAGCTGTGCAATCAAGTGGCATCGCAAAATGTAACAATCTAACAACCACAATCTAAAGTATTTTGTAAAATGAGTGATTAGTAATTAGTATGTGTGACGTCACCAAGGGGCGGAGTAGTAGTATATATATATGAGGGGCATCTACTCCTGTCCTCCGCCAGTGGAGTTTGACTACCAGCTTCTGCACCACACAGGGCAGACGGGAATACAAACACGAGTAAGTCAGCAATTGCTATATAATCGCTGTGATATTAATGTCTGCGCACTCTCTTTCTGATAGTGATCGGGTTTTGTTTCGGTTGTTAAAGTAAATCGTTAAAAATGCCTTGAAAAAATGTGTAGCTCTGGCTCGACTCCATGTCCGTTTCACCCTCCAGTCTGAATGCCTACGTGGACTTTAGTGTAGACCGTCACCAACGCTAACCCTCAAAGATAGCAGCCGTGGGCAGGTCGGACTGTTTAGCTTCAAATTTATGATGGAGATGCTGCCAGTTACGAGGCTATGGAAAAATGGGGGGAAAAACGACGACTGAAAGTTTCTTATTAATCCAGGTTGTGCATAGCGAGGTCGCTAGCCGTGTGGCTAAAGCTGCTGGAGCTACGTGTCACTACCGCGCAGGCGCAAGTCAAAGTTTGAGCGAGTTAGCTGGCTAGCGTGGTGGCCGTAAAAAATCAAGTTTTAATCCCAGGCAAACTGTAAAATTTCCAAAAAACTAACTGCATATGTCGTCGCCAGTTGGACACACGACGTTTAAAAGATGTAGAAGAGATAATAGTGATTGCGAAATCGTCAACGAACCCAAGGTATGAATGTCGTGGCTAGCTAGCGTTAGTTAGCGCTAGCTCGTTAGTAGTTGACGTAGCACTTGGACACATTTAGCCATTGGTGAAACTTTCTGGTATTTTTGGGGCCTTCTTTTTACCCTGTCGGTGTCTAAGCTTGCGAAGAAGCCTTTCGACTGAAAATGTTCTTGGTTTTACTTATTGTGTAAAATAATAAGCCTTTCATGTGTTAAATCCAGCCCTGTCTGCTCGTCTCGGTTGTGCGCAGTTACAGAACGGCCACGTTAGCTAACGGATGGCCAACTCACCACGGCATTAATCACGAACGCTATATTTAACATTACACTGAAGATGTGAACAATTTGTCCTGTATTTCTGAATACTTTTACTGCATTTGTGACTAATTTCGTCAACGTCACCTCATGTTGAATGCCTCCTCACACGCGCCACGTAAGCCATGAAATCTGCCTTGTAGTGTCTCAGTAATTTGGCTGAAATAGCTAAAAATATCACAGCATGTCGATTTATTTTAGCTGTGTACGTTTTCACTCTGCCGTGTCTATCAGATCTAAAATAACGACTGTGCCCATTCATATCTTGTGCTTTTAACAAACTAGAACACAACTGTGGAACACCAAAGACGTCCTTGGTATAACTTAATCAAATAAAATATTGAGGTAAAGTTAAAATGATGGTACATTGTTCATGGACTAAAGCAGGTATTTGATCTTTACACTGTTTGACAAGGTCTTCATCTGCCAAAGCTGATTAAGCCGGTCACTTCTGAAGATAAATATGATCACATCAGGGTGATGATTAACAAACGAGTAATTTTGCCCCGGACTTGATTACCTGTCCAGGGCTTTGTTTTTCAACATTAGTTCCTATATAACTCATGTGGTTCTACCCCTTGGAGCTGAGTACAGTGACATCTGTACATAAAGAAGAAATGCCTTTAAGAGCAATTTGCTGAAGTATGTTGCATAGATGAATAGCTTCTGAGCATTTCATCTGTAAATATTTTGCTGATGACTTGTTTCCTTTTACTTTCCAGGCAAAAGCTGGCAGGCTGACAAGAACGGGCAGCTTTACAGGACGGATTATCTGGTAACTGACCATTTAGCTGGTAAGATCGTAGTGCTTGACTTACTGTCAGCATTTTAGTTTGCTCAGTGAACACTTGCATATTTCTGTTTGTAGTTGCCACAAAGCAAGCTGTGGGCTACTTGTGGCACATGTTAAACAAATCTTGTGAGGAGTCATATGTGCTAGTTTGTCTTTTTGTGTTTTTAATATGCAAACCTAGATTGTTGCAAATGACATTGTATGTTTGGCAATGCTGTGGTTTCTTGCAGCTAGAGTTTGCGACAGAATCCCATCTCCACCACTAACCTCTGCTGTAGCTAGGGGTCTCAGAGAACAAACATAGCAAGGGACTGCTGACTGGGGGCTCCCTGTTGACGCGTCAGTTATTTGAATAACTCGTTATTCGTGTTAGTCCCAATGTCATTTTTTTTGTTTTGATGCTTGACAGTGTTCCAAATGACACAGTTGAAAAATGTCGAAAGCCCTTCTTTTGGCAACTGGCTGTGATTTTAGATAAGGAAAAAAAAGCTAGTGACAAATTTAGTTTGTTAGTGTTCTAATTTAAAGCAATTTAAAAATCTGAGATCTGTCTATTTTGATGTGCCCCTCCATGTTCAGTTTATGTGAAAAGCTTGTAGAGGGCTTGATGTGGCTTAGGGGGCTACATGAGTGTTCACAGTACTCTGCCTGTGGGTTTGAGTCTTCAGGAGGCCTGCAGAGGAAGAGGCCCCCGCAAGGGCGTTCTGAAAAGCAAGTTAAAATGGTCCCGTTTCACACAACGAATCTTAGCTCCAGCACCAGGGGTGGCAGCCTGCATCAGACCAAACTTGCTGAAATATTTGCATGGCAAACGCCCTGCTTGGCAAGACTCTTGTGTCTGAGCTCCAGGGCTTTGAAGTCATGTGACTTGTCACACCAGTTTCATATCTCGGCACTGCTGCCTCTTAAAGAAGGGTGAATGTTTAATGTTAACAGTTAAGAGGGTCGTTGTTTCTTCTTGGGACAAGTTTTCAAAGCCAGCACACCACGTTTTAATTTGTGTGCTTGTTTAAATTGCTACAGCCAAGAGTATGCAACCTGATCCTTTAAGTTAGTGTGCCACCGAGATGTCTTACAGAAGAGGCGTGTCTGTTTCCCATTATACAAACGCACTTTGTAGAACTGCCTGGCTTGCTGACACATAGAATTCTAAGATGTTTGTTTAAACATGGCAGAGTAGAGGTGCAGCGAATGTTTCGTTGTTGCCATTCCACCTACATAGAGTGCAGCAAATAAGGGTTACGGGGGAAATCCTCTTAGCTTTAGAGCTCATTCAACTAGTTCCTGGGCTTAGAATTAGCCCTTCACTGAGGTGACAGGCGGCCAGCTTTGTCCTTCATGTCAGGATGAATTCGTCCTCTTCTATGGCACGTTAACTGTTGGGCTCGACTGTTCTCTGTTTGGAAATGTATACATTCTTAATTAATGTAACAATGATTGTTCATGTGCACAGTTTCTTGTACAAAAGGATTGTTAATCATTGATTTAGAATTTTAGAATTGTTTTCTCTTATTCCCCTTAAGTCTATTGACCTCTAATCAGCTGCACTCTTCCTCTTGTAGTGGCACACTCGGACTCCGTGTAAGCGTGGGATTTCGACCATGAGCTCAGTCGCTGTACTTACGCAAGAAAGCTTTAATGAGCACCGCAGTGGCCTTCTGCCAGAGCAGGTTGGAGGTGAGAAACAAGGTAGACCTATCCAAGGTCATGGGGGACCACTGGACCCTGAAAAATGACTGCTAAGTGATGGTCTTGATGCAAATGTGACTTTGACTCTTGACTTGCAGCTGCTGTGGCAGGGTCCAGCGATGCTGTAGATGAGGACAACCTCCCCACCTACAAGGATGCCTTTCCCCCTCTGCCTGAGAAGGCTGTGTCACCTGAGGGGCCCCAGGAGGCTGGAAATGCTTGGACATCCAAAATCAGGCCACTCAGATCCTCCATCATCACCCAGGTATGGGTTGGTTACAATTATTTCATTCCTTAATTGTGAAATGGAATGGCAAGATATTGTTTTTTTTTTTTTGTTTATTTTTTTTAATTTATTTTTTTCCTCCTATTTACATTAATTTATATGCAGGAAGTGTTGTAAAGATGAGAAATTCTTTTGTCAAAGTTGCCTCTATGCGTTATGTCTGACATCAGTTTAAGTTTGAGCGTGCTTCAGATACACCAAGAATTAAGTGGGAAGAAACTGTCTACAGTCACAACAGTGTTTTTATAAACCTTTTTTTTTTTTTTTTTTGAGAAAATTGCCACCGATAAGGAGGGGTGGTTCACGTGTGTCAGTTTTGTTTCTGCAACAGTTTTGAACTGCAACATTAGTGTTAAAGTGAGAATTATTTCCAAAAAGCAGCCCCTCAGTTTTAAACATGAACATGTTTAAATGGTGAGGGGTTGCTGTTTGGAAATGTGTGGAACTGAATGTTATATGCACCTTGGTGAAATGAAACCTAATAAATTTAGAATAAATAAACCCTAATAAATTTGCTCACATCTTGTTCATTTGCAGTATGTTTTCCCACCTCTTTTTATGGAGCACAAGCCAGCTACATTGCCATGTATTGCTTCCAACTTCTTTATGCCCCCTGTGTCTCCTCCTGGAAAATCTGCATTTTCCTTTTGACTTGCCCATTCCCTGTATCTGTGTAGCTGACTTCACAATACTGTTATTCTACCAGGTTTTCCATGTGCCTCTGGAGGAGCGCAAGTACAAGGACATGAACCAGTTTGGAGAGGGAGATCAGGCCAAAGTCTGTGTTGACATCATGCAAAAGACTGGAGCCCACCTGGAACTCTCCATGGCCAAGGACCAGGGCCTTTCCATCATGGTGTCTGGGAAACTAGATGCTGTAATGAAGGCCCGTAAGGAGATTGTGTCCCGACTGCAGACTCAGGTTAGCATTGTATCTTTTTAGAAACAAATTATTTAGAACATTAAACCTGTCAGTACTGCAGAGGTGACTTGGATGTATGTAGTCTGTCAAGGGCCGCATGGATCAGTTTGCATGTGATTTGGCTCTGGACAAAGATGAACAGTAGGGTTTTTTTCTTGGAGAGGACAGACACTCTTTCAACAAGAAGTTGAAGTATACTTGCATCATTGCTAACAGGGTTTTGTATGGTCAGTGGTGTGAAAACTGACCTTTGCATGACCTTCGGCAGAGCTTTTGAGAAATAATTGGGGCGCACTGGCTCTGAGCCGTAGTTGATGACCACCAGCATTTTCTGCTCAAAAAGCTCTTGGGCATATTCAGTTTAAGTTGAACTGACCCATAATACCTAAACAACTGGAGCCTAGGTTGAAGGCTGAAGGAAGGAAGACTGTTCCAAGTTGATTTGATTGTTGATGTCCCTCTTGCCATATCTGTATCATTCCTGACTAGTCCTTATTCATTTTTGCTAATACTTCCTCAGGCTTCAGCTACTGTGGCTATCCCTAAGGAACATCATCGCTTTGTCATCGGCAAGAATGGGGAGAAGCTGCAGGAGCTTGAGCTCAAGACTGCCACCAAGATCCAGATTCCAAGACCCGACGACCCCAGCAATCACATTAAGATCTCCGGCACTAAGGAGGGCCTGGAGAAGGCCAAGCATGAGATCCTGCTCATATCTGCTGAGCAGGTAGAGAACTGTGCTCTGGCCCTGCTTAAGATTGAACCTTTTTTGTGAATTATGTAATTTGGAAAATTTGAGATTCCTTTTGGTTTAACATATCGCTGATGTCAGAACAAAACCTTGTATCTCCAAAATTACAACTTTACCAGAGAAAGAAAAAAAAAAAACATGCTTTACTTTTAATGTAAGGCAATGGAGATTTTTTTTTTTTTTTTTTACACTATGTAAAAGGGGCGGGGGCATTTTCAAATTGTATCAAAATTGAAAAATGACGCATCAAGATGAGATTTTGTTCAAACAGTAGCGATGTGCATCAGTAAGATTGAGCATTAAAGATGGATGCATTAACCTTTTTCCAGGATTGTCCTCTCCTTAAGTCTTTTTCTATGGTTTAAGCCTGGTCGTGTACTGATTTTGAGCACTAATTATTGCCTGCTTGTAGGATAAACGTGCAGTGGAGAGATTGAACATTGACAAGGTGTACCACCCCTTCATCACTGGTGCTTACAACAAGCTGGTGGGGGAAATGATGCAGGAGACAGGAGCCCGCATCAACGTCCCACCGCCCAGTGTCAACAAAACGGAGATCGTTATTACTGGGGAGAAAGAGCAGGTTGCCCTAGCCGTGGCCATGATCAAAAAGATTTACGAAGAGAAGGTGTGTAGTGTACAAGTGTTTATGAACTGCAAAATCATCTAATGGATGAACCATGACCTTGATTATGGCTAGAAGTGCGTGCAAGATGATGGCCTGTGTCTGTTTGATTGCCCTGGGGGGATGTTTATCATGCCATTTTCTCATTTCAGAAGAGGAATGCCACCACTATTGCAGTGGAGGTGAAAAAATCTCAGCACAAGTACGTGATTGGGCCTAAGGGCAACACCCTGCAGGAGATTCTGGACAGGACTGGCGTCTCGGTCGAGATCCCACCCCCTGACAGCAGCTCAGAGACAGTCATCCTGCGCGGGGAGCCAGACCGGCTCGGCCAGGCGCTCACTGAAGTGTACGCCAAGGTAAACTAGCTTCCCTCTGCCCTGCTGACTCAAGCAGTTGCCTTATACTAAATCACCCTGCCTTGCTCTCCATTTGAAAATTCTTCTGTCTGGGGCTAGGCTTAGTCTTTTTCCAGAAAACAGATTTTGTGAATTTGTTTCTCTCTTGCCTTTACTGCTTCTCACTTTCTCAAACGAGATTCCATGGAATGTTCCTGCAGCAGTGTTGCTTTGATTAGAGACATGGGCTTTGCGCTTTTTCCTGTTTTGAAAACCACTATCGATATATATACTTGCATACAAGCTTAAATGAAAGTGCTCTTAGCAGTAGTTATTACCAGAATAGAGTTGCTGATTTAAAATTATATTGCTTTGATAGCTGTGTTGCCAGAGTGATTGTAATTGTAACTCTTTGGCTTCTTGCAATGTTATAAATGCTGCCTCTCTTTCTGCCTTTTTACATTTACCAGGCCAACAGCTATACTGTGTCCTCGGTCTCAGCTCCTTCTTGGCTTCATCGCTTCATTATTGGCAAAAAAGGACAAAATCTGGCAAAGATCACTCAGCAGATGCCCAAGGTAAACCAGATACAAACTACTCATTAAATTGCTTGTCCTAATTTTCTTTTTTTATTAAGAAAAATTTGTGTGCAATGTGTTACAGGTGCACATTGAGTTTACGGAGGGAGAGGATAAAATCACTCTGGAAGGGCCCACCAAAGATGTGCAGATGGTGCAGAGTCAGATTGAAGCTATCGTCACTGACCTGGTAAAAACTGACGCATTTCACATTGGTAAAAGTTGCCACAGTTAAGGGGGAAGGGTGGTTCTAAGTTGGAAGTCTTGTATTTTTGCAGCAGACTTAAACTGCAATATTAGTATTGCAGAGATGAAAAATTCCAAACTGAAACCCCTTATAATTTTTATATATATTAAAGACATATATAAATGGTGAGGGGAGTTACTGTTTGGAAATATTTTCGTATGGACACCAGTGTTTAACAGAGCTTGGTGAAATGAACATGAAATGAACATGAAACTAGACCTTGGTTCAGTTGAAGATAATAAATTTGGTCACATTTTGTTTGTTTGCAGGTTTTTTTTTTTTTTTTTTTTTTGGTT
>JAILXH010128690.1:2873-22610 GCA_023558415.1 Piaractus mesopotamicus
TTTTTGCTCATAGATGCTCAAGATGAGGAAACAACATGCCTTTGTAAGTCTTTTGCTTTATTATGGTTAAATGATCATACCTTAACTTTCCCAAAGAATACAAAATATAAGAAATCTAAATAACTTGCCATTTAAGTATCATGTTGATGTCATTGAGCTGATTGAACTCATTGTGTTGAATCAGTGTATCTAATCATTTTATATACAATTTAACATTCAAAACAGTGGACGTTTGCATTCTGACTTCTAACAGTGTGGTATGCAAATTCTATAGCAAAGCTGAAACTGAATGTTGTTTAACTCCCCCTAGTGGACAAAAGGTACAGGAGCTTCCACAAGTATGAATACCTCTATGAAGCGGAGTCCCTGAACGGCCTGAATGGAGCTATCAATGGACCCAGAGCTAGCTGCAAGGTAAACATGAAGACACGTCTGAAGCTCTTTCTGAGCTCTTTTCCAAAATCAAACTCTAGACTAAAATATGCCTCTTATATGTTTACAGGTTGAGATTGAGGTTCCTGGCACATGCCACTATGTGGTGCGCACGAAGGACTGCACGCTGAGCGAGGTCACCGGTGCTGATGCCGATGGAAACCCAGTGTTTAGGGCAGCTGCAGGTGCAGACACCTTCAAGACTGAGATGGAAAAGTACGTCAGCTCACACTTAAGCTGTGTTACACTTTTTAAAATAATGGCTCTTCAAGGGTTGTTTAGTAAAGTATATGGTGGTATATAGAACCATGAACACTGAAAGAACCCTTTGCATGATTAAAGGGTTCTTTGCATAGTGAAATGGTTCTTCAGATTGATGGAGAATGTGTTCCAGCCGGTTCTATATAAATGCTTTTTAAAAATGGTTCTATAAAACCCCAAAAAGGGTTCTTCTGTTGTTGTACTGTCAAGCTTGTGATAATAGAAGAACTCTTTTTGGTGCTATATAGAAACTTTTCAAAAAGATTCTATATAACTTATTGTCCATCAATCTGGTAAACGATTTCATAATGCAAAGAAACCTTAAATCATGCAAAAGGTTCTTTCAGTGTTCATGGTTCCAAATAGCACCATTTTCTTTACTAAGGAACCCTGAAAGAATCACTATTTTGACGTGTGTAGGTTTAATGAGCATCTGTGAAGACTTGTCTTATACTTACAGTTCTCACTAACTGTTCACTCTAGATTAAGATTAATACTTAATTTCAGGCTGAGTTGATAACAAATGTTTAATCTCATCCATTCAGAAAATGCCTTTCACAAGAGGCTCAGTTCTAAAACCTAAGAACAGAAAAAGGGTGGAAGTTAAGATGTTATGTTTAATCCCACTGCAGTCCTGAAAAATCGAAGCAATGTGAAAATGATTGTGATTACTGTGGTAACATTTAAGAAATCAAAAGTGTAATAATGATCGACCTCTTACACTCTGAGATCTTTATTACACCTTAAGGATTATTATTTACTAATTGCATGGAAAACAGTGCAAACTGGATGACTTATTCTTAAGTTTTACGACTGAGGAAAGTAAGTCTGGATCTGTCTCTGGTTCCATGAAGTTTTAGAGGTTTGGAATGAATGTACAAGTATTATGAAGACCAAAACGGAAGACAATAGTTGGTAATATTCAACATTTTGTGTTTAATTACCCAGAAACCCATTAAAGGTCATTGTAGAGGGTGATAATGACATCAAGCTGTTCCCTGAGGACGGTGAGCTAATCAACATCCTGAACATCAAGAGAGGTATCATCTCTGCCCTCGCTGTGCCTGTGCTTGAGGAGGAGAGGAACAAGAGAATGGTCAGTTTTTAATTCCACATGAAAGAAGTATTAAATGAGATAATACGTTACAAGCTTCTAAGTAGTGGAATGTAACAGATTATGCTTGTTTTTAATCTGCTATAACCTTTTTCTTGATGCCCCAACCAGCCTACAGTTTTTGGTCTGTGCAAGACTGATTACACCGTGAACGCCAGAGAAGATATTGCCACTGATGTCACCATCACAAGAGACCTGTCGCGATGTGACAACTTCAGGCCAATCAAGGACCACACCAGCCCCTTGGCCCTCATTACAGGCATGGTGAGTCATTAAAGGGCAAAAAAAATCTGTGAAAGTATTTTTTTCATATTTATAAGACAATCTGGCAGAAACTCAAGGTTGCACTCAAACGCTGCTCTCCTCTGTTTCACAGCATTACCCACTTGCTCAGCTGTTCAGGAGCAAACAGACTTGCAACTACAAATTTGACAATCAGCAGAAGCATATGACCTCTGGTGCTTGCACTGAGACCCACCTTCTTGTGCCTTTCTCTCACAAGTGAGTAGTTTAATCAATATCTCACTTGAGGAAAAAATGATTTTATGTTTTAAACCTTTTAATCACTTTGTTTCATCTGTTTGATCATCAACAGGGGGACGTATGGAGTCACCAACGTTGGCAAACAGACAGTGTCTTTGTTGGGAGTGACTGAGTACAATGAAAGAGTGTTTGATCACAGTAAGTACCACCTGAAGGAGAATCAGTTATCTGTTATGTCTGAAAGAATAGATTTTCTGACTGTACGCTTTCTGCTCTCTATTAGACGAGGCCAACATGAAGCCCCTGCGTCTCGACGTCAGTGTTGATATGAGCCCAAATCAGGATGCAGATGCTATCCTTACCATTCTGAGGGAGCTGGCTGGTCTTTCCCAGACCACCCATGGAAACAAGAGAGCACACCTGGCTCAGAGGCTTGTGGCTGTGATCCGCAAGAGCAGTGCTGACACTCTGTCTGCTGCTTTGCCAGAGGCACTGGACATTTCTCGTTCCCTGACCTACCAGGCTTTGTTCCAGTGTGGTACTCCGGCGTGCAGCAGTGCCATGCTATACGTACTTAGGACCATGGAAAGCACCACCGCTGAAATTGATGCTGCAGTTTATGCTATGGGATTGGTGCCCAACCCCTCACGCGCCCTTGTCAAGGAAATGCTGAAGATGGCCAGGTTTAAGCCCAGCAAGCTCATTTACTATGCTACCAGCAATGCTGTTAGAAGGTGAGATATGCATAGCGTGTAAACATTCTAGGGATGCACGATGCTTTCAGAATCATATTGGTATCAGGGGATAATCTATTAAAAAATATTTATGAGAATCAGACAGATGTTTAGATTTTACCCATGTTTCAAACCAATATTTGATGACATTTTTAAAAGAACAGAACATTCAGGTGACATTGGGCACTATGCTAAAATGTCTGTATTTTATTCATTTTGCTGCATTTGTAACCCTACAGAAATAAATGCTACTTCCTAATGCAATTATCGGTATAAGTAGTGTTACTTTCTTAATTTTAAAAATGTTTATGCATTGGCATCGGCAGATATATGCATGAAAAATATCAGATATGGATTTTGGCCCGCTATTCCTAGATCAGTGTATCCCTATTTTATTCTTGTTCTAAGCGATAGCATGTGAAATCATCAAAAACAAATATAGAATTTATTATGGTTATCATTTAAATAATCCCAGAACATGAATAATTTTGTTGTTTATATTTTTTTCCACTGTATCATGTCAGGCTCTATAAGGCAGAGGGAAGAGTCACCCCTGAAATTGAGGCAGTTGCTGATTATGTCACTGAAGAGATTGGTGACTGCACACTTGACCAGGAGCACATCTATTTGACTCTGAGAGTGAGTTTACTGTATATTCTGCAGACTGTTTAATCTCCCCAGTGAGAAAATAAAACCAAATAGGTGGCCTTTGTGGAGCCCAGTAATCATTAGCTGTAATGTCTCACTGAACAGGTGATTGGAAACATGGCTGCTGCTGTGGGTGCTGCCAGCCCTGCCCTGAAATCTGCTGTTATCAAGTGCATCAACCAGCCTGCTGCCTCCCCTGAAGTTCAGCAGGCCGCCATCCAGGTCTTCAGACTGACACCTGTCCCTGAAGAGGTACAGCCTTCATATCCCCTGCGCTGCATTCCTCATTACTTCACTTCTTAATTCTTTTAGATGACCAGTCTGACTTTTTATGCTTTGTACAGGGCAGATCAGATCTCGTACAGGTTCTCTTGGACGGAGATGCTCCAGTGCAGAAACGCACTGCTGCTTACCTCATTCTGATGAAGGATCCCCAACCTGCTGAACTTGATCAGTTGGTTGCTGCTCTGCCTAATGAAAGAAATCTGCAGGCCAAGAGCTTTTTTATATCTCATATAACCAACATCCTGAGCTCTACCGCACCAGAGACCATAGAGTGAGTGAATAATGCATGAAAAACATAAATACCTCAGTCTGTATGAGAGTTAAACATACTGTGTTTCAAGAGAGCTTGTTTGAGTTTTCCTGATGGACACCTAGAGTCCAGAATCTACTTTTACATAGACTAACACATAATGACCTTTGAATTAAACTTAGATCTGGAATCTCCTTTATCTCCTCATTTTTCTTTCAGACTGAGGCAGAAGATTCTTGATGCCCTCCAAGGCAATGAGGTTGAAAAGGTCATGGATCCCACCAAGTTCTCTCGTCACTACAAGATTGGCTCTCTAGCAGGAAACATGATCTTTGAGAAAGCAAGCAAACTGCCCAAGGAAGTCATGCTTGAAATGACCCTGAATGCTTTTGGATATGACATTGACATGTTTGAGGTATGCAAACTTTTTTTGAATGGTTTATTCTCTATGTCCATGATGTGTATTTCATTTTTCTTAATTATTTATAACCATTGATTCTTCTGATTTTCAGGTTGGTGTGGAGGGAAAGGGACTTGAACCAACTGTTGAGGCCCTGTTTGGTCCTCGTGGTTTCTTTCCTGATACCGTGATGAAGACCATTTACTTTGCTGCGGACAAGATGCCTTCACCGGTTAATGAGGTTCTGAGGAACATTATCCCGGGCTTGAGGAACGACAGAAAAAAGAGACAGGTACTGAATTTCAGACAGAGCTCCTCCAGACTCGAGGAAAACTGCTGGCTGTCTGACTGTCTCCAAGGATTTTTGTTCTTGTTTGCTCTTCTTCTTTGTCTTCTTTTCTTCTTCTTCTTCTTCTTCTTCTTCTTCTTCTTCTCTGCTTGTTTCTTCAGAGAACATTCCATGGCTAATTGTTTATGGACCTTTGTCTCTGTAGGCCTCTCAAAATATCATCAGAGAAATTACTCAAAACGTTGAGAAGTTGATCAAGGACCTGAAGGCCCAAGATACCCCTGAAGCTATGCTCTACCTGAGGCTACTGGGTGCTGAGCTTGGCTATCTTAAGACGAAAGATATGGAGGAGTTGGCTTATTCTGTGGCAAAGGTGGTTGAAAATCTCTTGAAGATGTTCCCCACTGATGTGAGTACACTTCAGCAGAACACGGCACATTTAAACACTCATAAAATAAATTTTTAAGAAATGTAACCAGGTGTAATAAGCCAGTGCCAGGATGAAACTTCACAGACATATTTGGAGTGGTTGGTATAGTGTAGTGGGTAACACCTCTGTCGTCTATGCTGTAGACTGGGGTTCAATCCCAGGCTGGGTAAGCACCCTACACTATATCAATAAGAGTCCTTAGGCAAGACTCCCAACATTACCTTCGCCTACCTGTGTAAAATTATCAAATTGTAAGTTGCTCTGGATATGACCGTCTGCCAAATGCCTTAAATGTTAAAGAGAATTACTGTATGAAAATACCAAAAATAGAGATTTAAAGTATATATGTTTGTAATAATTGCCGTATATTAGATTGAATTTGTTAACCTCTTTGCTTTCTTTTTCCACCTGACGCAGTTCATCAAAGGCCTGTTCTCAAGCGTTGACAATGAGCTTTTCCTTCATTACATCTTCATGGACAATGAGTTCTACCTACCTACTGGTCCTGGTGTCCCACTGAGGGTTGCTCTGTCTGGTACCTTTGCACCAGGGGTCAAAGGAGGACTGAAAATTGCTCGTGACATGGTAAATTATTGCAAACAGTCTTTTTTTCCTTTTCTTAAATCATTTTTTCAGGTTTCTCATCAACACTCGACCTAAGCCGAGACGCAACTGTCAATTTAAACTCTTGTATATTATTATGCCTTGTATATTATTTTCAGAGTGAGATTGCTTTCATGCCATCTGTGGGCGTTGAGTTTGTGACTGAGATTGGTGCTCACCTCCCGGACTACGTTCACTCTGGCATGGAGATGCACACCAACATCTACCATGAGAGCGGTCTAAGGGCTAAGGTCGCCTTGGCTCACAACCAGATCAAAGTGACCATCCCTGCTCCTGAGGGTTCATCTAAGCTCCTGAGTATTACGTGAGATGTTTAACTGTATTTTTATTACATTTTCACTATGTAATAATACATAACCAACATATAGTAAACGCAAATGTAACATTGTTTATTGTGTTTTTTATTGTGTGTTTTTTTTTTTTTTATCTATATAGCAACACTCTATTGTCTGTTGCGGGTGATGACATCAAGATCATTCCTGCCATGGAGCAACGTGTTGATGCACATGAATGCAGACCTCTCTTCCCTGGTCTGAAGCAATGCAGCTCCATTGATTTCTCAGATGCCTGGATAAATGATGCTTCCCCATACTTTCCCCTTTCTGGCGACAGCAGGTAAGCATGCATTGCACAAATATTGTGACTTTAAAGGGCCCATATCCTACATTCTTCTTGTGTGTTACTTATTTCCTAATGCATACTGGTGACATTTGGGTGGTTTTATATGCCCAAAACAGTCATAATTCACTTTTGTGTGACCATTTTCCAAGCTCCCTTTATCCCTTTTAATAATGAATGCATTTAAGACTGAAATATGTAAATTATTTTGGTTTTCAATGGCTGCCCTGTACTGTTCTGCAGCTTATTTTCGAACTGTTTGGATTGGAGAGTGAACAGTATGTTGACTATAAAAAGTTTTTTTGTTTTTTTTTTTAAGCCCTGTAATATTTGATTTATTTTATGAGCTTGTCAGAGCTGTGTTTTCCTTTAATTGACTAGATGTTCCTTTGTCTAGATATGAAATTGAACTGCGTCCCACTGGTGAGGTCTCTGAGTACACTGCCACCATTAAATATGCAAATGAGGACATGGTTGACAAAGTCACAATTGATGTGAAAGCTGAGGGTAAGATACGAAATAACTGCTAAACATCTATCAAAATATAAATCAAGCCATTGCATCTAAAATGCCCCAATTTTAACTCCACCGACTCCAGGAACGCTCACTGAGGCCACAGCCATGGTGATGTTCAATAGAAAGGATTACACTGTTTCTGCTGATCTCCAAATCCCCGAATACGTCAATGTCGGACTTACAATTGTTACTGCTGACCCAAGTGCTAAGGCCACAGATGCACGTTCCATCACGATTGACTTCCTTAGCAATGGCATATCTCAGGCATCTTTGGTTGGTCTGGCTAAGTATGTATATATAGTTGAACTCTTCTTACATTGATTAAAAAATTCTTCAACAAATCTGTGGAATTTAAAATGACTAAATCACTAAAAAATTTAATTAAAATCTTCTTTTCCAGAATTGACGCATTGAAAGAAGCCATGCTGCAGGTTCAGCTGCTTGTCCCATCTCTTCAGGCTGATGCAAAAATGACTGCCAGTCTAAAGCGTGCTGAGGATCTGACACTGGAGCTTGAAAGTGACCTCAGGTTGCCTGAGACTTCTTCTGTGCAGAAACTCATTCTAACATATGGTACTTGTCTATTAAATAACCTAAACAGTAGCATAATTATGTGTGTATGTAAATGATTGCAATTTGAGATGCATGTGGCTTCAAGAGGTGAGTTTGCCTGTTCCCCCCGTGTCTGCATGGGTTTCCTCCGGGTTCTCCGGTTTTCCTCCACAGTCCAAAGACATGCCACCAGGCCTACTGGACATGCTAAATTGCCCCTAGGTGTGAGTGTGTGTGAAAGTGTATGTTTGTCTGTCTGCCCTGTGATGGACTGGCGACCTGTCCAGGGTGTGTCCTGCCTTCCGCCCAATGACAGCTCTGATAGGCTCTAGCACCCCACCGCAACCCAGAAAGATAAGCGGTTTAGATGAGGTGTGTGTGTGTGTGTGTGTGTGTGTGGCTTCAAGAGCATCTGAAATTATGCCAAACACTTTGCATTTATTTAATTAGCTGTAGAGCAATGATACATTACTACAGTGAGTAATGAGAAGGAGGTGGGTCACCTGTACCCACTGTATTTGAAAACTAGTCATTACTGTTCATGAAACTATGAAATTTTTTCACTGTTTTAGATGATGAGAAAATTGAAGCTGAAATTAAATCGGATGTTAGCGCTGAAACCAAGACCATTGCAGCTGAATTTGGCAACATTAAAGCACAGATCAGTGACCTCCTCGATCAACAAATTGGCCAGACTGAAATGAAGGTCCGTGATGTGTTAACCTCATCCGTTCAGGTAAGGTGAAAATTAATTTACTCAAGTTAAGAAACTAGTGAAATTAAGATTGTGAGGAACTATTAATAGTGAAAAAAACATTGATGGAGTAAGAGTAAAAAGAAAAGTTGAACAGAAGAAAAATACAAACCCCATTTCTGGAAAAGTTGGGACATTTTGTAAAATGTAATAAAAACACAAATCTGTGATTTGTTAATTCTCTTGAACCTTTATTTAAATGACAAAGATACAAAGTGAAGATTTCTAATGTTTTTACTCACCATCTTTATTATATTTTGTAAATATAAACAAATTAGAATTGGGTGCCTGTATCACAGTCAAAAAAGTTGGAACAGAGACATGTTTACCACTGTGTTATATCACCTTTTTTTAATTACACTTTTTAAGCATTTGGGAACTGAGGATACTCATGATGCTCTTGATACAAGACTCATGCAGTGCGGTTTGAGGGCTCGAAGGTCACGCACATTCAACAGTGGTTTCTGGCCTTGCCCTATGTGGACTGAGATCTCTCTAGATTCTCTGAATTCTTTTGCAATATTGTGTGTGGTAGATGGTGAAATGACCTAAATTCTTGCATTGAGAAATGTTCTTTTTGACAATTCTCTCACAAAGTTTGGCACAATGAAGTGGGTCATTGACCCATCTTTGCTTGCAAAGGCTGAGCCTTTGGTGGACGTTCCTTTATACTCAATCATAAAGACCTGTTACTAATTCACCTGTTATTATAAAATGTTTCAAAATGGTGTAACTTAAATATTCTGTAAACTTTTCACTCTTATTTTACCCATCCCAACTTTTTTTAAAGTTGTTGCAGACATCACATTTAAAATGTGTTTATATTTGCAAAATATAATCAAGTTGGTCAGCCAATGCAATCAAGTTGGTCAGTTAAATAAAGGTTCAAGAGAATTAACAAATCACAGGTGCTTGCTTTTATTGCATTTTACAAAATGTATCAACTTTTTCTGGAAATGTGGTTTGCATTTAAGTAATCAAAGCATGTTAGCTCTTATGTAGAACACTGACAAGTATATAAGTAACCAGATTTGAGAGCTCTAAATTGTTTATATTGGCATTGTTAAAAATGTATTACAAACAGCTCTGTTCATTTGCAAAAAAATGACAAATGGCATCCGTCAAAAAAATCGAGCTGACGGTTGTGAGTTATTCTTAACACACAGCACATTCTGAACCCTAAAAATAATTTGTCACAAAATCCGTGATCGTCCATTGTCAAAGCAAGTTCATGTTTTACAGCAGAAACAGTCAAACGCCAGCACTGTTCTTCAGCATCAGTGCACAGTATTCGGGTCAGGTGACGCAACACTGCTACGAACTGTTTAGACAGAATCTCGAATGGCTCTCTTCTCCCTACAAAGTGCACTACATAAGTCTTAAAATAATGGCTGCTACATCTAAACAGCGCTCAGTGTCTAACAAAGAACCTCTTTGGATTCAGTCATGTGTGCACAATTCATACTGGACACAAAGCTGCAATATTTGGGTATTAAAGCCAAAGTTTCGTAACTCACATGTGCACTACATGAGCCGTTTGAGATTCAGCCTTGGAATTTTCCGAGGTCTAATCTTATTGATATTTAATATTGTTCATTAATGGGCTGTTTTTTTGGGGGTTTTTTTTTTTTTTTTTTTTGCAATTTTCAGCACTTTACTTGCTTGTTTTATGCTAGAGAATGTTAAATATTGCACTTAAAAGAAATTTGTATCCATTGCATGGCTTTATTTAATGCTGAAGCTTGAAATGACTATTGAAGTTGCCTTTGCCAAAAAACTAAATTTAAATACAAAAAAATCAATACATTTTAATTTCGTAAGTTACCTGTATTTTATTAAGTTAATTTTACTTAATTAAAACCAATTGGTTAATTAATACTACCTGGAATGTGCAATAAAAACATTATTTAACAATAATGAATGAAGGAATGCGCAATAAAAACATGATTTATAAATATTAATTAAAATGGAGATACCTATTTTTTCAATTGAACTCTATCCAAGTTCACCAAATGAACTATATCTAAGTATCTAAAAGGTATTGTTTTTGATCAGTTGTAACCTACCAAAAAATTGCTTGGGAAATTATTTATTGTGGTTTTTTTTATAAACACATTTTACTTACAGAGTAAACAAAAGCAACTAAAATAACAAATAACAATTAAAAGTACTTAATATTGTTCTTCAGGGGTGCACTTTTAAATATATTTAATGGAACAACATAAATGCAACACAGTGCTTTCTGTTACTTTCCAGGCCACAAATAGCTACCTTGAAGCTTCTAAGATTCCATTTGTGGAAAACCTAAGGGTTCCTGCCTTCCCAGAGGTTGATTTGCCTAAGAGACTGTTCTTGTATATGTAAGTAAATCAGATATTTTTTAAAACAAGTAACTAATTTTACTTTGTCATATGAGACCTACAAAGGTTTTTCAAAAGTGAAAACAAGTATGTGCTAAGAGTTATAGTACCTGCACTGGTATAATAGTAACACTGATTTATTTGAACAGTGAGACTGGAGCCAAATACCACTTTGGCAAGGATTACTACACAATCACCTTCCCCGTGCCTCTTGGCGGAAAATCTTCTAAGGATCTGAACTTCCCTCCTGCTCTCACTACACCAAACCTAGCAGTGCCTCAGCTTGGCCTAGAGATTGCCTCCATTGAAGTTCCCCTTCCTGAAATACTTGTTCCAGAGACTTTCACTGTGTCTTTGCCAATTCTTGGAATGGCAGAAGTTTCTGGTAAGCTTAGCAGCAACCTTTACAAATTGGAGGCAACTGCATCTGCTGGTAGACAGCTTTCCGAACAGCAAGGTTATTCTGCCAGTGTTGAAGTAACTGGAACAGGCCCTGTGGACATTCTGTCCCTTAGAGTTCAAGGTGAGAAACAATGGTACTGTTTCTTTCAGTTTAGCACTGTGCTCTGTAATCGGCTAGCTAACTTGATTGAATATTTTGCTTAAATATGTATCATTTTTCACAGGATCTGCTCTGCTTTCTGAGACATCAAGTGGTACTCTAAAGGCAGAGGTGAAGTCTGCTATCAACCACAAGCTCATTGATGCCAGTGTCAACATTGTTGAGGAAATAAATATGGTGAAGGAGATTAGCATAAAATCAAGCAGCAAGTTAAAGGGAACCTTTGTGATTGGTCCTGCTTCTGGTGGTGTCAGTCTCACACAGTCGCTTGCTCTCTTTCCATTCAGGCCAGAGGCAACGATTCAGTCTGATTTGAACGTAGATTCAACTCTTCTTCAGGCTCAGAACACATTTACAGCAGCCTATGCTAATGGAGAGATATCAGTTCTAACAAACACAGATGCTTTTGGAGACTTACTGACCCACACTGCTGAAGTCACCTTTAAGCAATCCAGGTTTGCTGTAAAATCAGACGCTAAGGCATTGGCTCTGGGCCTGAAGATCCAGAACATTGCTGAAGCAAGCGTTAGTGCTGGAGATGTCAACATCAAGTTTGAGACCACCACTGACCATTCCGAAGACCATATCAAGTCTCTGATCATTGCAACTCTGGATGCTAATGGCCTGGCTGTGAACAGTAGTGCAGCGGTTAAGCTGGCTGAACACACTGCTACTCACAAAGCCAGTCTAGCCCTGAACAAAAATGGCCTGGCTACCAGTGGTACCACTTTCTTGAATAGCCCCCTGGTACTGAAGAATACCTTTAGTGGTATTCTTGATTCCACTAAGGCTTCTTTGTCAGTCAAGACAGAGAGTGAATTTGTTGGGATCGATCTTAATAATGACATCTCTGTGTCTGCTACTACATCTTCTGTAGATTTAGTTTGCAAATCCCAAGGTTCATTTGACCAGTATTTGCAGTACGGAAATGATGTCCATGTTCATGGCGAACCTTATTCTGCTACTGTGAATATTAACAATGACCTGACAATTCTTGCTGTCAGAATAAACAATGAGGCTGTGTTTAATGCAGAACCCTACAAAGCAGATCTTACAGGTAGTTTGAAACTTGCCCTTGATGCAGATGAGCTGAAACACACCTATGAGATCAGTTATGCAGATCTGATAGCAACTGCTAAGTGCAGTACCACTGCAAAACTTATGGGAGCTCACATGAGCCATGACACTGAAATGGAGATTGCTGGACTTGGCATCAGAATCAATAACAATGCCAACTTCAATTCCCGACCTGTTCGCTTTACCACAACTCTTCAGGCCACAGCTGTTCCTTTCAGCTTCAACCTTAATGCCCTTGCCAATGGAGATGGAGAATTGAACCTGTTTGGAAAACAGAGTGCCCAGGTTTACACCAAGGTCCTTCTGAAGGCAGAGCCACTTGCCTTTGCACATTCCCATGAATGCAGGGTCTCAACTAGACACGAGTTGAACGGTGATGTCACTATTGAGACTAACTTTGATAATAAGGTTGACACGGCGCTGACACCTTCTGAGCAATTAGCTACAATTAGAGTGAAATCTAAAATAAATAACAACGAAATCAGCCAAGATGTCAGTGCATATAACAACCCTGAGAAGATTGGAGTGGAAGCATCTGGAGTGTTCACCAATGGTGAAATCCAAGATGTCTCCTTGTCTGGTTTTCTGAAGTATGAAAAGAACACAGAGAGCCATGCCATCAACCTGCCATTTATTGAGAGTCTTCCGGCAGTCTTGGAAAACATCAAAATCACAGCTGTGACCATAGCTGAGGACTTGCAAAATTACATTCAAAGAGAAGACTTTATAGTCGAGATTCAAACCCTTCTACAGCACATTAGTGACTTTGTGACTGACCTGAATCTTGAAGAAAGAATTATCCAGCTTAAAAATTACCTGATTAAATTTGCTCAAGACTGTCCGATCACTGTTGAGCATTTGGAGGCTTCTGTGATGAAACTGAGGTCTGTTGCCCAGAAGGTCATAACAGAGTTAGGTACTCGTGTCAGCGAAGTGGAGGGAATTATGAAGGAAATTATTGCGAACGGTGATGTCCAGAAGCTAACTGAAAAGCTTAAGGTACTCACTGAAGAATTTGACATCAACATTGTGCTCCTTGCTGTCATTGAAGCCTTTGAAGATATGGTCAATCTCATAGCTGTTCTACCCACAGACGATGTCAACAAGATGGGAGATACTTTAAAGCAGCTGATCATTGAACTGGACATCGCTGGCAGTTGTAAAGAAATATGCGACAGTGTGAGAGCAATTTTTGTGAAATATGAAGTTGACAAGAAGATTGAAGCATTCCTGGACAAGATTGTGGACCTTATTAAGCAGTTCAAGATTGATCAAACAGTCCAAGGCCTAATTAACACTTTGAAATCTGTTGAGATCCCTGTCACAGACATATTGAATAAAGCCCTCACCTATCTGAAGACAGCTGAGATAAAGGACATAATTGAAGACCTAAACACATACCTTGATGCTTTCATCCAAACAATACAGTCATTTGATTACAATACATTTGTAAATGAGGTCAATCTGATAATCACTAAGTACACAACCGAACTAAATGAACTTATTGTGTCATATGAGCTCCCTCAGAAACTTGAGGCAGTTAGAGAATTTATTAACTATGCCCTGTCATCTGTCTCTGCATTTTTTAAAGAGCTGAGAGCCGTCAAAGTCACAGATGTCATTAAGACTTTAAAAGACATAATAGATAGTGTTGTCCTTAATGACATTAAGGCATTCGCTGAGACATTCAAACAGAAAATTACTGATATGGACCTTAGAGGACAAATTCTTCAGGCTTTGGAGTACGTGAAAGATATCTATACCGAGGTCCTGACTGTGGTCACTGATGTACTTAATGACATTTTTGAGACAGCACAGAACACCCTTGGTGATGAACCAATTGTCGCTGAACTGAAACAAATTATTGATGGCATTGTTACTGGCCTGAAGACAGCTGAACTTGAGTTCCCTTCTTTCACTGTTCCGCTCACTGACCAGGTTCTTCCCTCCATGAAATTCAGCTTGCATCAACTTCATGGGATTGAGCTCCCAACACAGTTTGAAATTCCACAGTTCACCATTCTGGGATTCTACACTGTGCCACCAATCACCATCACATCTGATTCTATCAAGCAGAGGCTTATAGAGCTCATTGACTTCATTGTAAACTTTGAAATTGAGATACTAACCAATAATCCTTACTTTGAAGAAATTTCACTGAACTACCTGCCTGACTTTTCTGCCATTACATTGCCAGAAATTACTATTCCAGATATTTCCTTCACTGCCATCCCCACATTAGGTGATAAGTATGCACTTAACGTTCCCCTTCAGTTTCCAAAGATACAGCTTCCTAAAATCCCTACTGCAGTTGTGGTGCCTGCCTTTGGAAAGCTTTACAGTGAGATCAAACTCAATACCCCCATATACACCCTCAGGACCTTTGCTGAAATTCAGAATTCCACTGGCAATGAACAAATGCATCATTTTACAGCATTCCTCACCTCCATCGGCGCATCTTCAGAGTATCCAGTTCTGAACTACAATCTAGATTGCACAGCCCGTATTGGTGTCCCAAGAATGAGTCGTCTTATTATTGCAGAGACCCTAAAGTTCATACATAGTGCCCTTACTGTTGAACATCAGGCATCAGTAACCTTCTACGGCCTCTCTGCCCAGGCCACTGCCCAGACAATTATGAAGGCAACTACCACACCATATAAGGCAGACATTGTCAACAAAGCCTTCTTTGCAGTGGAAGGTGGAATGTCAGCATCTCTTGATACAACTTACAAGCATGAAGTGGATGTCCCCTTCCTTTCCATGACCAACGAGGCTACTCTGACCCAGTCGGCAGTTGCTGTACAGAAAGGCACCACCATTAGTGTGACGGCTGGACAAATAGGCACTAGCAAAGTAAATCTTCCTGATTACTCTGAGGAGGCCTCCTACAAGAGCGATCTGCACTACACTATGGATCTACAAAATGTAAAACTCACCTTTATTGAAGACTTTGACAGTGCCACCCTGAAAATTAAGGATACACTAAATGTTAATGCTGTCATCCTGAGCCACATTGACTTCAATGGCCGAATTGAGACTAAATCTCCATACATCAAGAACAGTTTGGTGGTTGCCTCTGGAAGGGCTCACCTTGGAGAGAGGAAAGTGGAGCTGGAAGCAACACATGACGCAGAACTTGTTGGACCTTTAAGTGGTACCCTATCCAATGCACTGAACATCATGGTACGTCCTGTTGAGATTGTCATTGATTTCCAGAACAAGGGTAATACCAAGGTCAGTCTTCTAAAATCTCTCTCTGCCAAGATAGATCTTCAGAATGACTATTCTGTTATTGTCAACTCCAAGAAGCAGCGTATCAATACTGCAGCACTTGTGCGCTTCAACCAGTACAAATATGGCTACAATTTCACGATTGACAACAAGGAAGCTGAGTCTGGCATTTATGCTGCTGTAAATGGTGAGACAGACCTTGAGTTCCTGACTGTTCCTCTCAGCATTCCAGAAATGACTGTTCCGATGTTCGATTTTAGGATCCCAGCCATCAATGACCTTAACCTGTATGAGCATAGTGGCCTAAAGCAACTGTTGATTTCAACTAAGCAGGCTATTGATGTAGATGGCAAAATTGTGTACCAAAAGAGTAGGTTTCCACCAATCATTGATCTTGGCTTTATTAGCGTTCCTGCAATAGGCAACTTAAATTCTGAGGTGTCTTTCAAGTCCTCCATTTTCAACTTAAACGCTAACGCTGGAATACATGGAGATGATCTTGTCATCCGCATTGCTGCTACCTCCACTTCCGTGCATGAACCACTGAAGGCCAAGCTTGAAGGAACCAGCAGTCTGACCCTAAAGAGAGGTGTGAAACTGGCCACTGCTGTATCTCTGGAGAATGCTCACTTCAGTGGAAACCATGACAGCACCCTGACTCTGAACACAGAGAACCTGGAGGCTGCAGTAGCTGTGAGTACGCACACAAAGATCAACCTACCTATTCTTACCATTGACGCTAACCACAACTTCAAGACGGACACCAAGAACCATCTAAATGCAGAATCCACAATGGGCATCAAATACACTTATGACCTTCCCATTATCAAGGCTGTTGGCAAGGGTGATGCTGAGCACACCTTCAAGCTAGATGGAGCCTTTTCCTCAATTTCTGTTGAGTCTAAAGCAAAGGGCAAGATTGATGGAACGCTTCTTGACACTGGCATTGTGAATGGAGCTTTAGATAATGGGGCAAGCATCTACGTGTACAGTAAAGGACTGCGTTCCAACCTAAAGACCGATGGTAATATTAATGTTAACTATGCAGATCTGAAGGTGGAGTTTGATGTCAATGAGAACCTGGATATGGAGGCAGCTCTTGCCCGTGTGTACACTGTTTTGAATATTGTTTCTAACAATGAAGTCAACATTGCAGCCCTCAATACGAAGGGTAAACATGCTGTCAAAGCCACTATCGACCTGGCTCCTCTAACTGCTGATGTGGAGTTTGACCTGTCTCAGCCAAGCAACTTTGGTGATCTCACCATGTATGAGAAAACAGTTGTAGATCTCCCGAAGGGAATGATTTCCTCTTCCACGAAAATAGTCTCTCCTATATACACTACAAGTACTGCTATAGAAGTGGAAGGTGATGCCCCAGTCTTCAAGGTTGCTTTCAAATCCTCAGCCACATCCCCCATTGTGCTCCTGGGATACAGTCTGGACAGTGAGTACTTACTATGATCTATTTATTGTAAGTCATGTTTATGTTTTGTGTTTCTAAATGAGTATGATCTAAAACTTTAAGGCCAATTTCTCAAATTCAAACTTGTAACTCAGTCCCATGCAATGTTAAAAAAAAGCACAATCTCAGCTGCTCAGCTGAATCTAAATTGCAACTAAACATAAAAATAAATCTGTTTTAAGAAATTAATTTTTTTGTGTAATTTGAGTTCTGAGAATTTCTGTAAATTGCTCAAAGAGTTTGTGTGTTGTAAAAAGGACTGCATTTCATTTATATTTGCAATAGGTTACATCAGTACTACAATGGAGAATGATGTTCTCAGTGCAACTGCTAAGGCATTCTTGGAACATAATGATTTCATCGTGGACTTTAATAATGTCATTACATCAAGGTAAAGTTGTGCTGTAATTTTTCAAGTTCAAGAAATTACAAATTACACACATGCATGCTGATTTCTTTAGTTCTAAGCTGTATAAAAAAGTAATGATCTATTGTCATTAATTGCATTTTAGTGAACCAAGCCATACCCTGAATGTGGACATCACCAGCCCAACTTTCACTGATGTAAACCTTCGTTACGCTGCTCGGAGAGATGGAGTGAGTGCATCAGTTTCCACACCATCTGCTGGCTTCCTTGGTTTTCAGCTCAATGGCAAGATTCCATCTGAGATGTATATGCGCCTCTACGGCCGCTATGCGGTTAGTAGCTTTTAAAATTCTGTACAGTTCCTTTTATCGTTCATTTATATTTTCTTTGTGCTAATTGTAGTTTTCCTTTGCAGTCTGCACTTGAAAATGATATTGACATTTTCACTGCAAGAGTGGATGCAACAGGA
Organism: Piaractus mesopotamicus; assembly: GCA_023558415.1. NCBI lineage: Eukaryota > Metazoa > Chordata > Actinopteri > Characiformes > Serrasalmidae > Piaractus > Piaractus mesopotamicus. The sequence continues at coordinate 20,798 of JAILXH010128690.1, forward strand.
GATGAAAAAATAAGTGTCCAGGCAACTTACAACCTGGAAGCACCCAATGAGATGATCCTGGGCTTGCAGGCAAAGTTGCCTGCCATCACCTCCACCATTAGCAATTTTGGTGAAAAATACGGTATTTGTAGTGCTGTGGAAGGACTGAAGACAACCATTGTCAGTGCCCTTACTGAAGCCTTCACTGCTGCTTACAGTAATGCTCCGGAGCTTAGCCAGCTGTCTGTTCTCTTTAGAAATGTAGTTGTTCAATACCAGAAGGCCATTCAGAATCTTCTTAACGCTGCTGCCAGATTTCTGAGGGAGACCCAGATCAAGCTGCCTGGTATGGAAGAAACTACTTTGCCTGAGATATGCAAAAAAATCAAAAGCAATGTTGTCAAGGTGGTGGAACAGATCATTGCGGCAATCTCTGACAATTTTGAAGCTTACCTTGCTCCCATTATTAAGACCATCAGCACAGTCCAGATTACTCTGCCCTCTGGTGAGGTCATAACTGGAGATCTGATTTTTAATTCTGTGAGGATTACCCTGAGGGATCTTCTGGCTCAGACTGTGAAAATTGTGAAGCAGCTGGAGAGCCTTGACATGGTTCTCGAGAAGCTGGGTGACACCCTTCAGGAGGCTGTTGAAAAGGCACAGGAAATTGTCGATACCATCAGATCTGATGCCATTGATGCTGTTGCTCTGTACTTCAACATATACTACACATCTTTTATTACCTTGGTCAAAGGACTGATTGAGAAGGCTGATGCTTTGCTAAACATTGACCAGCTCAATGCCATTGTTGAGCAGTGCACAGAGTCAGTCTTGTTAATTCTTAATGAGCTCAAACGTGTGGTCTCTGAAATTCTTCCAGCAGAGTCTGGGGCCCTAGTTAGAATTCAGGATGGAAGGCTAGAAATTGAGCTGCCCTTCCCCTTCCAGCCTTAAAACGGTCACTCTGAACAAACATAGCATATGAAACACTACTGTCTGATAATGTTTCAGAGTGATGGACAAATGAAAAGGACATTTAAGCTTTATCTTAGCATGTATTTAAGCAGTTAGTGCTATCTTGCACGCCTCATTAATATACCATTGTGTTATTCTGTTTGTGTAAATGATAACTCAAATATATCACCAAAATGCACATCTTTATTGTCTCCCTCTTTCATTTATGTCTAAAACACATATAATGGAATGTCTCAAACACAATAAAGACCATGTATTGTGCAGTGTTTGGAACTATTATTGCTACTTTATTACATTTTTTGTAATTGTTTGCACACAATTTTCTGGACCATACCCAATATAACAAAATCTTTGACACTGTCTCTATTACACATATTGCCTTTCCTAATACTAGTTTTCCACAATTACGTAACCAATACCCATCTTCAAATACCACATTTTTAAAACCTTACACACACAAGGAAAAACTTGCAATTAGCTGAAGACTGATCTACATAAAGCATTCAAAACCAAACAATTCAGTCAGAATCACAACACAGAATATACATAGTTCACACTGAATATGACATTCTTTAATGACATAAATTGCCAGTTTAATCATATACACACAAATTTAACTATGTTCGGTGTGAACAGCATGAAATGTATAAAAATTTACTCCTCAAATACTGTATAATACTGTGCAAAAAAACACTATACAGTAAAGCAGCATTAAATGTGTCTCACAATTCATTCAATGGTCAAACAATTACATATTCACATATAAAAGGGATGTACAGGTTCACTAGTGGTTTTGGATACTTAAATAAAGTCATCACATGAAACCAATGGAAAAAAAAAAAAAAAAAAAAAAAAAAAA
>JAILXH010128692.1:7027-19025 GCA_023558415.1 Piaractus mesopotamicus
CTGCAACAACACTAAAATAGTATTATGGGGAAAATGTTTGTTTTCAGTATATGCAGGACGTCTTGAAGTAGTTATGTCAAACCTTAAATATCCAGATAGTGGCAATGTGTTTGAGTGATGATTTAGCAATCTCTTTGAGCGACTATATTTTTCTGTCTTGCAAATGTTATATTCCCTTGTCATTCTTCTCCAGCATTACTTTGTCTCCACACTGTGAAGGGAAAGCTAAAGAGGTGCTAACGAGTTAAATACAGGCCAAGCACATTATACGCTTACACATGCTGAGTGGTAGACCACTAATAATGCAGAATTTCATGCTTATTTTTGTGGTCTGGAACTGTTCCAGTGTATTTTTATTTATGCATGTTTTGAAGAATTACATGTAAGCTGTCAAAATGTAGGTAAACAGCTCGTATTACAACCTCAGGTTGGCAGTTAGTTAAGGTTAATGTGATTGTTTTGAGGACGTGTGTGCCATTTTAAAGGCATATGTTTGTGGGCATAGTTTCTGTGAGTGCTCTTGTGGATCTTTTTGTGCTTTCCACTGCAAGCACTTCCTCTCAAGTGAGTTGTCTAATTAAAATGCCAGCCTGGTGCCAATTGCATGGTGGTTTCTCATAAGAGACGTATTGCATTACAAGTAGAAACGCTGTGGCCTCTCACTAGGGCATATAAATGTGACTTCTTAACCTTCATTAGAGAAACATGGGAAGTTTAACATTGCAGCTGCATGGGTCATATTTGCCTTGGCACCATTTGTAAACACAAGGACTTTTTTTTTGGGATGTGGCAGCTTATAGACATTTTGGACTCTAAACTAAACCCACAACAAGTAAAGAATGCTAATTCTGTAATTCAGTGAGCTAGCTCAAATAGGATTCATTCTCAAAGTTGTCGTAAAGTTGGACAGCTATGTCAGCAAGTTTTCTTCGACATTTATCTCTCCCTCAGGTTTAACTCCCAGATTACCAGAGTTTGCATCCAAAAGTGAGGATTTAGCTTCAGTCATGCATGTTCCACTCTGTTGGGATATCCATGTCTAAACCTTCTGTTTTGAAAAAGGGAATGTCATGTGAGGTATTTTCTGATATATGAACGCACCTATATGAACATTCTGGGTTGATGCCCAGGATTTTTGCATGTTGTTTTTTTTTTTTTAGTTTATTACATTTAAACTGCAGGGGACTGTCTGTGAGCAACATATCATATTTAACAGTTACAGATTAGTTACCGATTACAGTAGTTACTGAATAGTAAGTGCATAATAAGTCTGCAGATTATGGGGATAAACATAAATATGTTCGATAATAGGAAAATGTATTTAGGTTAAGAAGATTCATAAGAAAATTGACATTCTTGTACTCTATGCAGACCCATAAGAGTCAGCTTAAATGGAATGTATTGTGATTAATGCATTGTACTAGCACTAAATATGGGCCAAGTCTTAAAAGGAAATCTCCTCCCTATTTTAAAATTTCTGCACAATTCAGTCTTTGAAGTGTAAACAGTCATTCAGAGTGGTTTGATGTGAAATGCTGCATTGTAGAGAAATTTACTGACTCTTTCTTTACAGTGGTGGTGGTAGGAGCCAGGGGTCGCAATCTTAAGCCATTATAGCCATTTTATTTACTATTTAAAACAACCAGTAAACATTTATGTGACATCTGAGTTCTTATATGTAATGTTGATGGTAAATTAGTGATAAATATGTAAAAATATTTTTTTTTTTTTTTTTTGGGCTTTACAATGCCCTGCATGGACACCTCGGCAAAGCCAAAACTATTAGAAAACAATGTCTCAGGCATCGGGCAGTGTACTCATAACCATTTCATCTAATAACTTTGTGTAAGGGGGAACTTTTAGAGGCATTAAATGCTTTGGGCGTCTGATTCCCATCAATAACACTGTGAACAATTCTGACTCTGTACATTTCTCTAGAATTTCTTGTCAAACCATTCTTTGTTTACATCTTAACAACTTAATTATGCAGAAATGTTGCATTTCTGCAGATACCAGAGCTTACCTCATTGAAAGTACTGCATTCTGATGTCGCTGCCTATTAAAAAAAAAAGCCTGTTGGTTAACATAAGTATTTATTAATGTATAGGATAAATGTAGCTTTTACCAGAAGGTTGTTCTTAATATGGCAACCCTAACTTATGTTTTCGTGTTTCTCAGGACCCATGAGAAGGGCTTCTGCCAGCCATACCGGGGCATTGCCTGTGCACGCTTTATTGGGAACAGGAGCATCTATGTGGAGTCTCTGCAGATGCAAGGAGAAAGTGAGAACCGTATCACAGGTAAGTTATGACAGTAAGGCCACTCAGCCTAAGCACAAAGTTACTTTTTTCCTCAAAAGCAAATGCATTTTTTGCATGTTAATTGTATTTAGGTCTGTTTAAACCAGTGGTCACCGACCCTGGTCCTGGAGATCTTCCTTCCTGCAGAATCTATTTTCAGTCACAACCTGACACACCTGCTCTAGCTAAACAACTTCTTCACAAGTCCCTGATTGGCTGTATCGGAAGCATTAGTGCTAAGTAAGGGGAAGGGCTTCATGTTAGATGCAGGTTGAAGCTGAGCTCTGCAGGAAAACAGATCTCCAGGAGGGGGGGGTGGTGACCGCTGGTTTATACGATATGCTCCCACTCTCATATTATCTCGTATTGCTCTAATTGCCACGTTCAAAGCCTTCCTTGATTTAGGGCCTTTTAATTTAGTGCAGATACAGTTCTAGAAAAACAAAGTTCCAGTCTTTTCAGCAAATACAGATAAACTTCCCAGCTGTTTCTTGCCTTCAAATTCATTGCCACTGTTGCTAGAACTAGTGCTTGGTGATATTGATAAAATTCAATATTTTTGAATATCACAGCATCAGATGACATTTACTGTTTATTTAGAGTTTATGGATTTGAAGCTGTTCTTTTTAAACTGTCTGACTGTTAACTGTCAGGTCCTGGGAATCATGAGTATCACAAAGTGCACAAAATAGAATTAAAGTACTAAAAAACAAGCTGCGTGGTAACAAAGACACTGCTAATAAAATGTTTGCATCACTAAAATTATTGCTAAAACTGATCAGCAATATCACATTATATCAGTATCATTGATGGTATACCAGTGTAGACAATATGTTGCCCAGCACTAGCTGGAACTTTAGGCTGTGCTGTTCCCATGTACAGAACATTTTACTGTAGGAGACTCTAATGTGAAAACATATGGTACATACTTACTTGTTTCATGTATGTTATTTATTTAAAAGTATATAATGCATCACATATGATTTGGAAGCATCATGTGTAGAGATCTGTGAGTGTTCCTTTTCTGTTAAAGATATAAAAATGCATGCCTTTTTCCTTCTGAAATTGATGCCAGGTTTGGCCACAGTCGCTTATAGTAACTCAGTTTTAAGAGACCAGAAGGACGATGAAAGAGAACTTTAGGACTTTAATCTTATCATCAGGTCCTGAAATTAAATAAATTCTTTGCAATAACTCTGTCAGGAAAAATAATGTTGTACCATTCTTCAGCCCAAACTTTCTCTGTTGATGTCATGTTTGGCTTTTTGTCTCTCAGGAAATTGAGTTCGTGTAATTTCATTACTTTTATTTACATGTAATCTCTCTCAACTAAGGGTTCAGTGTTTTAGCTCAATGGAAAAATGCCCCTAACTGAAAAGGGCTCAGGTTGCGAAACTATTTTCTTCTGTTGCCTTTTGTGTCCTTCAGACATTGAAGGGAATTTAGGGGAGACAGATTTAGTACTTAATGAACATTACGCATCATTCGGTATTAAACGTGAAAGGGCTGGATGGGGTACTAGACGTTTCTGGGATGATTCATAATTTTCCTCATTTAAAGACTCATAATTATTATCAGTAAATATTTCTTTAGAGGTATCCATTTATTGGTGATTTGTTGGTCATATCTCAGTCTATCAGATTCGAAAGATATTATGGAAATATTTTTTTTCAGAGTGAGGTTAGCACCATCCAGTATTGTCTGTCCCTCAGTCATGTGCTGTGAGTGAATTAATTTTGCTTTAACTTCCTAATCACTTTCTCTCTCCCTTAGCTGCTTTCACCATGATCGGCACTTCCACTCAGTTGTCTGACCAGTGCTCCCAGTTTGCCATCCCCTCATTCTGCCACTACGTCTTTCCACTGTGCGAGGAAGGCACCAGGGGCCCGCGGCAGCGGCAGCTCTGCAGGGATGAGTGCGAGGCTCTGGAGAACGACCTATGCCGCACAGAGTATACCATTGCCCGTTCCAACCCACTCATCCTCATGCAGTTGGAGCTGCCCAACTGCAACCTGCTTCCCCATCCAGGCTCACCTGATGCTGCCAGCTGCATGCGCATTGGAGTACCCGTCGACCGTCTGGAGACATGTAAGTGGACCTTCCATAGCCCATGATTTCTGTCTGGGAGTTTGATGTTGACACCAAGTTCCTTGTAAAACATACGGTAATTAGATGCCAGCACAGTGAAGCCCAGCTTTCCAGTCCAGTCCTCAGAGACCCCCAGCCAGTTTGCATTTTTATTCTGTTTTACATTCCAATACACCTAAGGCATGTACAACTCAAGATTACCTGGATCAGTTGTGTTGGGAGCAGAAGCAGAACAAATCAGTAGACAGGCCAGCAATCCTTAGCAAAGAATGTCTGCAATGAAGCATATTTTAAGCGTGGAACATGCAGTACGACTTACATGCACTCATTGTGCAAGGTCTGCTTACCTCTTGATCATCTTGATGTGGGTTGAGAACCATCTTGATTGTCTTGATACATGGCAAAAAGCAAGAATAACGACTTGTTATGCAAGTGAATCAAGAGGGCCCTCTAGTGGTATAGGTGGATAGATATGGGTCTTTTTTTTTTGGTATTTATCCAGTGTAGTACCAATAACATCACACAGTCTAACACCACTTTCTCATTTTGGACAACTGTTTTGCCGCCGACTGTTCATTCCTCTAATTTTCAATCCTTGTGAAAGATTCTCCCCCAGATCACAGCTGCTATAATGGCAGTGGTGCTAATTACAGAGGCACTGTCAGTGTAACCAAGTCTGGATACCAGTGCCAGCCTTGGAGTGCCCAGTACCCGCACAACCATCACTTCACACCTGTGGAGTACCCTGAGCTCAGAGGAGGGCACAACTTCTGCAGGAACCCAGGGGGACAGATGGAAAGTCCATGGTGCTTCACACTTGATCCCCGTGTGAGGGCTGATCTCTGTGACATCCGTTCATGCAGTGAGTAGAACCTCCCACCAGTCATAGCTAATAAACCATCTGCTGACACCATGCATGCATGCATGCAATATATATTAAAACATCTGTGAATTTAAGAGCCGTGAAAGGCACAGTTTACATTGTGTTAAATTGCAGAGCCTCCAGAGAATGTGAAGAAGGAGATTCTCTACATCCTCATCCCTAGTATCACCATCCCACTGGTCATTGCCTGCCTTTTCTTCCTGGTGTGCATGTGCCGTAACAAGCAGAAGGAGTCAGTCGACACTCCTCCTCGCCGGCAGCTCTCAGCCTCTCCCAGTCAAGACATGGAGATGCCACTCCTGAACCAGCACAAGCACCAGGTATTGTTGCATCAGAAAAATTAATCTGTTATTGCTACATATTTTCCTTATGAAATGATAAAACACATATTAGACAGTACAGTGTTTCGAACACAGGTTCGCTATACTGTATGATTATCACAATTCCTTTACAAGCAATTCACTGTCTACAACATTACAATGTTCTCCATAAATAATGTCAATCAATAAACTAATTCAGTGTTGACAATGGACAACACTAGCCTGTAGAGCTCCTTTTCAGTTTTATTTATCACAACAATGATGTAACTGCACCAATGGGTTTAGTAGATGAAGTGTAAACATATATGAACTTTTCTTCTCAGGGAAAGCTCAGAGAAATCAACTTGTCAGCTGTACGGTTCATGGAGGAGCTTGGAGAGGACCGCTTTGGAAAGGTCTACAAAGGTCACCTCTACGGCACCGCCCCAGGAGAGCAGACTCAGGTGGTGGCCATTAAAACAGTGAAAGACAAGGATGAGGGAAGTCTGCGGGAAGAGTTCCGTCACGAGGCCATGCTCCGTTCCCGCCTGCAGCACCCCAACATAGTGTGCCTCCTGGGTATAGTGACTAAAGAGCAGCCCATGAGCATGATCTTCAGTTACTCGGGCCATGGTGACCTTCACGAGTTCCTGGTCATGCGCTCACCACATTCTGATGTGGGCAGCTCGGATGACGACAAAACGGTCAAGTCAGCCCTCGAGCAGGCGGACTTCCTACACATAGTCACTCAGGTGGCAGCTGGGATGGAATACCTGTCCAGTCACCATGTGGTCCACAAAGATCTTGCTGCTCGGAACATCCTGGTCTGCGACAAGCTCAACGTGAAGATTCTTGACCTTGGGCTGTTCCGGGAGGTGTACTCTGCTGACTACTACAAATTAATGGGCAACAGTCCTTTCCCCATCCGGTGGATGTCCCCTGAGGCCATCATGTACGGCAAGTTCTCCACTGACTCCGACATTTGGTCCTATGGAGTGGTGCTGTGGGAGATCTTTAGCTACGGCCTGCAGCCCTACTGTGGCTACTCCAACCAGGATGTAATTGAGATGGTGCGCAACAGACAAGTGCTGTCTTGCCCAGATGACTGCCCTTCCTGGATCTACACCCTCATGCTGGAGTGCTGGAATGAGTTCCCTGCGCGGCGGCCACGCTTCAAGGACATCCACGCACGCTTACGCACCTGGGAAAGCTTGTCCAACTACAACAGCTCAGCACAGACCTCTGGAGCCAGCAACACAACCCAGACCAGCTCTCTCAGCACAAGCCCAGTCAGTAACATCAGCGCTGCACGCTATGTCACCCCTAAAAAAGCCTCACCCTTCCCCCAGCCCCAGTTTATGCCTATGAAGGGCCAAATGAGGCCCATGGTACCACCCCAGCTTTACATCCCTGTTAACGGCTACCAGCCTGTGCCAGCCTATCCATACCTCCAGAACTTCTACCCCATGCAGATCCCCATGCAAATGTCCTCACAGCAGATGCACCCGCAAATGGTAGCTAAAGCAGGTTCGCATCACAGTGGAAGTGGCTCTACCAGCACAGGATATGTCACTACAGCACCATCCAATGCCTCGGGGACGGAGAAGGCTGGTCTCCTGGGTGAAGACGCTAAGGCAGCCGAGGAGAACATGGCCGATGGTGCTTCCCAAAATGGCCTGCATAACGAGGACACTTCTGTTCCTGAAACAGAGCTTTTGGGGGACAATGACAGCCCACAGATTGATGACTGCGAGATGCATTCAGAGGCGTAGACGGCCATGTAGGACCCAATGACAGCGAGAGCTGTTCTGTGAAGTGTGACTTTGTACCGTCTGCCAGTTGAGCATCAGTCTGAAAAACAGTGAAGGGAAACCATTGATTGTGGGGAAAACTGAATATTATTTATAGGTTTTTTGGCAGTCGCAAAAACATGACTTTTTCACTTTTGGAGGCTGTACCTTCAGGACTGGTGACAGCTGTCCCACTGAGCTGCCTTCAGATCTGTCTGCAATGAAGAATCTAACTCCTTACCTTTCTGCAGTTAGGTGGGTTGCTGACAAGACACATGGACAGTTTTTCTTTCTTTTTTTTAAATCAAACTTGTTGCAAAGCCATTCAGAAGAATTTTTGTTCTTACTGTTGCTGTGCAACATGAAGCAATTGTATCTTTTTATAAGGAGTTCTGTACTTGCCACCCATTAATGTTTTCAATGTTCTGTTTTATTTTTACTTCAAGACCATCATATAGGAAAGGTCAGGCAGTTTGAGTACCTAATGTCTATCTCTTGTTCTCAGTGAAATGAGAATGACTTTTCATGTTTACTGCGTTGATGTTTATGTTGATTGTGTCCCACTGAGTCTGAATGCGGCCGTGAGGTAATGGAGCACCAATTTTTAAGTGACTGGCCAAAATCTATGCAACACACTGACACAAACTGCCTTAAATACTATCAGCATGTAGAAACTTAAAGGTCAACGGATGTTGGTCCCAAAACATCTGCCTGAATTTTTTTATTATTTTTTTTTTAATATAGTGCTTTTAAGTTTGAAGCTCTGTTGTAAAGATTTGTAATTTATGTCATTGATTCTCTTAAAGAAAATAAGTGATTCTTTTATTTTTCTTTGTCTCTCTTTTAAACGATTTTGTTTAGCCAGCGATATTACTTTTAATTTTGTTTAAAACCAGATACTTGCTTTTTTATCAAGCCGTTATAACAGAACTTAATCGTATATTGTGTACATCCACCGAAATGGAGTGTCAAATAAAGTGATATGTGACACACATTGTGGCTGTTCTTTTAGCCCTCTACAATTTTTCAGCATGATTGGTTACTGGATTAACATTTTATGGGAGTCTTGAAACACTGTTCAATTTTTTGATTCTCAGAAAAGGAACAATGTTTAATTCCTCATACAAAATAAACTGTGCTAATAGGAATGTGTTCAAATAATAGGTAACTTATTTGTTGTGATGATTTTGAAATACTTGCTAAACCTTCAATGTCTGGAACTGTCGAGACTAAAGACCACTCCTAATGCTGTTACATTGATCTAGAGGCGATGACCATACTCCGCATAGTGCCCTACAACTTTAGCGTACAAAAGAGAAACATTTGAATTTTTATGGAATGCCATTGTAGCTTTTAATCTATGGTTTTTGTATAAAAATGTTTTCTGATATCAAAAATTCAATTTGAACACCTGAAAATGTTAATACTAGTAAGAACTGGGACTTTGACATCAATTTAATGCTAACATCAGTGAATTTGCCCAAGTAACGCTTACAATTTTACTAGTAAAAATCTGCTTGAACCATTTCAATTTGTCAAAATAAATTTTTTTACTTACTGAAAATTGAATTAATAGTATTAAAATTGATTCCTCCAATTACAATAAAATGGGAAACGCTATAGATTATTACTAGCACGAACTGAAAAATATGCTAAAATATAATTCTGGAAAAAAGTCTAGTAAAAAAAAGCGGGGGGTGAACATCAAATGATAGGATGTTTATCACTCTTACAAAAATTCATATTTCATATGTGAACGTGCAAAAACTACGTGTACACAAGTAAACACGGGTAACATCACTGGTACACTGTTAAAAAAGAGCTCTTCGAAATTGTTCTTCAGATTGATGAGAAATGTGCTGTATACGGTTCTATATAAAATCTTTTTGATAATGGTTCTATATAGCACCTAAAAGGGTTGTTCTATTTTACAAGCTTAACATCGTAACAATAGCAGAACCACTTTTGGTACTATAGGACCATATAACTTTTAAATAACATGCAAAGTGGAGTTAACAATCACGTGTTTATTTTGTGGCTAATACTCACAATTTTGCTCTAACATTTTGTCATTTCTGATAAAGAAACTTTGGATTACAGGCTAAGACGGCTTGCTATGAGATTCAGGAGTCGTTTCCTCGACATAACTTTGTAAGATAACCAATGGCTGCTCGATGGGCGTTTATCTAGTACCTTGCGGTTAAGGAGTGGTGGTGGAGGTGGGAGGTGTCAGGCTCATATTTAACAGGTTTGCGTGCTCTATACTCTTCATTTACACTTGGCTTTAAGCTTTGAAACGACAATATAGTCTTAAAATGTACATTTTCCTGGAGTAAAACGGCGTCCGCAGGTGCCCTGCTGCTGTCATGTCCTCCTCTATCACTTGTTGCTCCGCGCTGGAAAAGCCGGTTCCGGTTCGGCTCGACCAAGCAGTTCAGAGCAGTTACCGGAGCTCCGTTCACGGGCTTAGGTCGGACGCAGTGGTCAGGAGAGCCGCCACAGCGCGTCGGAAGAGAGAGTTCACGCCGGAGGAGCAGAAAGACGACACGTACTGGCTCAAACGGAGTCGAAACAACGAGTCGGCGAAGAGGTCGCGTCTGCGCAGGCGCATGGAGGAGTGCCTGCTGGAGGCGCGAGCCGTGGAACTCCTCCGCGAGAACGAGAAACTGAAGGCGGCGCTTTCGGCGATTCACTACCACAACATCGGCCTGAAGGCTCCCTTCGACGGCATGCCGGGCGGTCCCGTGGGCCAAGGACTGCCCAGGGATGCTTACATAACCTCTTTGGCGGATTTCTCTGCACCTCTGCCTGGAACTGACGGCCGGACTCTTTATACTTTTGCCAGCGGAGGCCAAGTGCGGCGTTTGGGTCCCAGTTACGACCCGGGGAGGGAAAACTACTCCGCCCCAAACGTCCTGACAGCCGGAGTCATGGATACCTTTCACCAGAGGGACAGAAATGTGGGCTGTCGCTTGGGAATGCCTGCGTGCAGAGACGGAAACCGTCCCTCAAACATGTGCATTCCTGCTGCCTATGAAATGTGTCAGAGAGAAGAAATACAAAGCCACGGGGGTCCAAATATGAACAGCTACCCTCTGGCTGACATGGTGGTGCCTCATGACCCAAGGCTTGCCAGTAGTGAGCCTGGCTGTGGTGCCCCTCTTATTCAGGTGCATGAACCGTATGCAGAAGGCAGTGGTCCAGTCTTCACCCAGACTAAAGAGACTGGCAAAGAAGTGAATGCCATTAAAGAACCTAAGCGTGCCTCAGTGGTGCCTCTTTTGCCTTACAAATTGCGCCACAAAGTTAGTAAAGCATGGCGTGATGATAACTAGGGATGCTCAGGGATTTCAGAATGGAAGTAGCCTGCTTAAAATGATTGCCATCAGTCAGATTTGACCGATAGTTCGGACTGAAATTTGATGATGTATTTTTCACAGTGTAAAGAGCTGGGCTACTGTGTCTGTTGCTTAATATATAATTGCTCTGTAATGCTAGTCCAGGCTGATCTAGTCCAGATTTTTTCACAATTTATGTACAGGCATCGGCAGATGTGTGTAAAAGTTTGTACACCCTCAGACAAATTACACGTTTTATTGATTTTCTAGGTGAAAATAAGTTCACAGAACACTTAAATATGTCACTTTTCTGTACATTTTAGTGCACAGTTTCTGTCAGAGGTAAACATATTGGGGAAAGAAATAAAACAAAATATAAAATGTGCCATATCTTTTGCACAGGCCAGTAATGGTGCACCGAAACATGCAGAAGTGTGTTAGCTTATGTACTTGTTTTCGCTTTGAAAATGAACAAAACATATAATTTGACCAGGGTGTCCAAACTTTTGCATATGACTGTACATCAAAAATATTGTATATCGATATCGGCTCACAGTTCCCATATCAATGCATCCTTAATGGTAAGCACTGGGAGACCGTTCATCCATCCATCTCCTCTTCTTCAATGTATTCAGCAATAATTACATTGCTTAAACCAAACCAACAAAAATGTCAGAGTAATGTTATCATAGCAGGTCACTGATGCTCGTCTGCCTCAGCATTCTTATCTAGGGTTACTCATCAGCATCAGCCAAGATATTGTGGACAGAAAGTTACTATGGAATATACTTTGTTTTGTGCAGAAGTACTTACAAATAAAGAAATTTCTCCTATCAGTGGTCAGTTTCCACTTGTAATCCAGTTGATTGTGTTATTGCAGTGCGTGCACATCATGGAATGCAATGAGAGTTTGGTTTTTTGCATGTATGAGACGTGATGAACACACTACTGATATTTTAACAAAATTACCATTTTAGATCATAACTGTAGACTATACGGCTATGCTCACACATTTGTGGTGGAATTGAATCTTGTCCTATTGCGTGTAAGCGTGATGTGACTCCTACTGACCTGTACGATATCTCATTAAGATCAGAGCTTATTGCCAGAGAGGTGTACAGCTTCTACAGCTTCTCTTTTACAGCACATTGACAACAGAGATATAAGGTGGATTTGTGTAATACAGAACATGCATTTGATGGAATTTAAAATGTCCCCTTTTACCTGATGCCTGATGTTGCCTGAATCAGCTCAGGCAGGTAGGAAAGAGCAGGTACATGTATACAGATGTATAGATATA
>JAILXH010128709.1:0-10226 GCA_023558415.1 Piaractus mesopotamicus
CACACACACACACACACACACACACACACATACACACATTATCTAAGCCGCATATCCTCCTGGGTCGTGAGAGGTGCTGGAGCCTATCCCAGCAGTCATTAGGCGGAGGGCAGGAAACACCCTGGACAGGCCGCCAGTCCATCACAGGGCAGATACACTGTGTCAGCATTTCTGAACCCTGCTCATGGCATCCCACAGCATTGCACAGTTTCATTATTCTCTCATTATTCTCTGCTTATAAAGGGGTCAAAAATCAGATGATGAGCTGGATCAGCTGTGCTGAATCAAATACTACAAGGCACAGGATTAACCCTGTAAATGGCCAGGGACCACCGGCAGGCCCAAGGCTTTTTCACACACTCTATTACCTAAGAATAGCTCTGCCAGTTTGCATTGAAGTCTCTGTAGTTACTGAATAATAAGTCTTAGTATGTAATAAGTCTGGGATTATAAGAGGTTAAGAAATGCTCCACTATATTATTTATGATTTACCAAAAAAAACTTGAAATATGAAATAAAACATCTGGCTTAGGGTATTTTTAATTTAAACTTTTTAATTAAAACTTTAAATTTTAATCGCATAAAATCCCAGCGATTTTTAAGATGATGAGTGATTCCAAAGTTTTGAATGCCATACTGTTAACATTTTTTACAGGTACTACATCCTGAACCCCAACGTCATCCCAAAGGGATTTGTGGACAACAAAAAAGCCTCTGAGTTGATTTTGGGCTCAATTGGGCTGGACCATATGGAGTACAGGATCGGACACACCAAGGTATGATTGTAGGACCACAGCGTCACGTTTCAATACCTGAATGCAGAATGTCATCAAGTATATCATGAATATAACATTGCAGGTGTTCTTCCGTGCTGGAGTCCTGGCTAAGCTTGAGGACATGCGAGATGAGCGGCTGGCTAAGATCATGACCATGCTGCAGGCCCGTCTGAGGGGCACGCTCATGAGAATTGAGTTCAAGAAGATGCTTGAGAGAAGGTCAGTCAGCACTCGTACAACTTTTCCTATTGTGCTTCTTAAGCCTTTTCTGTCTCTTTTTGCACTTATTTCCAAGTCCTCTCTTATTTCAGAATTGCTCTCATTGCCATCCAGCGAAACGTGAGGAAGTTCCTTCAGCTCCGATTCTGGGGTTGGTGGAAACTCTACACAAAGGTGAGTCTAAATTATAAGGTTGAGGACTTTTGAAAGTTTTTTTTGCTCGTTTCTTATCTTCTCATTTACCTTCAATGATATTTTTTCTTTCTAGGTTAAGCCTTTGCTCCACGTAGCTCGTCAGGAGGATGAGCTGAAAGCCAAGGAGGAAGAGTTACGAGTTGCGCTTGAAAAAACAGCGGAAATGACTGAGAAGATCAAAGAGCTTGACGAAAAACTAGTCACTCTTTCCAAAGAAAAGAGTGACTTGGCCTTAGCCTTAGCAGCTGTAAGTTCAAGAGTATAATCATGACATATAATCATAAAATACATGTGGAGAGAGAATTCAGCTGAAAATTATTTGGTGGCACTTTTTTTTCCACTCATAGGAGCAAGACAGCATAGCAGATGCAGAGGAGCGCTGTAACCAGCTGATGAAACAGAAGATGAACATGGAGGAGCAGATTCAGGATATGAAGGAGAGGCTGGAGGAAGAGGAGGGTGCGGCTATGGCATTAAGTGCTCAGAAGCGCAAGCTGGAAGGAGAGTTGATGGACCTGAAGAGAGACCTCGAAGGCTTGGAATCTACTCTGGCAAAGTCAGAGAAGGAAAAACAGGTGAAAAGCAAGGGTGTATTTACACAGTGGGCACGTCACAGAGCAGAGAAGGCCTAATGAGTTCTGTCAAATAAAAAAAAAATGTAATTTTAGTTCATTTTAGTTTTAGTTTAATGGAATAATTATGTTTGTTGTATCTAACAAGTATTGTACTACTACTCTTATTTCATTGTTAAGTTTTGTTTGGAAATGCCCAATGAAATATTGCTCAATTGACAGTGGAATCAACCAATCACACTTTGATTTCCAGTGGGTGGGACTAATTTTGAGAGAAGCAATATCACTCTAGGCCTTCCAGAAGTCCTAGATACACCACTGACTTCAAATAGAGGTGGTAGTCTGACCAGTACATTTCAGTCAGATGTAAATTGAGAACAGCAACAGCAGCTCAGTAACTGGGTTCTTTACTGAAAGAGTCATTGTAAAAATGCTACAGGCTAAGATATATGTTAATATGTTTCTTGCAAGTTTAAAATTAAGAAAGGAAATGTCTTTTACACGTTTAAGATGTCCACATTTGATGTAGAATGGCTAATGAAAGTTAATCTGAATCGCTATTAGCTTAACACTAACATAATACTACAATCCCATAGCTGGCTAACAGAAATTATTATTATCATAGAGAAGAGGTGGGTAATATGGCAATATTTTATTATTATCAGGATAAATTATGTCACAATATGTTTGAACTTATTAAATTTTGGAAAAACTAAATATCGTGATGCATGTCATGTATTGTGAAAATGTCCTGAAGAATCGTAATATAGTATTTTTGCCATATTACCCAGCCCTATCATAGAAGCCACAGAGATCATGTTTCTCCCATGTTTTTGACCATTTATGGCCCAAACTGAAGATCTATTTCAATAGTCACAGTTTGCCACTGTACTTAACAAAATATTTTTTCTAGACTCCTATCAATCTGACAATTCTAGAGGTGTGTAATACAGATATGATACATTCACCCAGAAAAATAAAAGCAAACAAAAGCACAAGTTATTCAAGTTATGTGAAAAGAAAGATTTCAAAGATTAACTTGTGTCATTCCAGGGCCTGGACACCAAAGTGCGTTCTCTGACAGTAGAGCTTGGTCAGAGAGACGATACCATTGCCAAATTCCAAAAGGAAAAGAAGGCTCTGGAAGAACTGCAACAGGTTAGGCCCTGCCACACAGTTTATTCCTTCCCCCATATTCCCCAATCATTGCCATATTTAGATATATCAATCCACTTTTCCATACCCAGAGGACTCTGGATGACCTTCAAGCAGAGGAGGATAAAGTAAACCACCTCACGAAAACCAACAGCAAACTCACCACGCAAGTGCATGAGGTGAGTCTGAAAACACAAGACATAAGGAAATTGTCTCAATGAGACACTATAACAAGAAGAATCCTGTTTCTTTAGTTGGAAGACAACTGGGAACAGGAGAAGAAAATCCGAGGAGAGGTGGAGAAAGCCAGACGCAAAGCGGAGGCTGACTTGAAGATGACCATCGACAATCTCAACGAGATGGAGAGAGCTAAAATCGATCTAGAGGAAGTTGTCAAAAAGTACGCACAACAGTTTTCACACTCTGCCTAATCTTTACCATCATTAGCATATTCTAAACAATGCAATATCATTTCAGGAGGGACATGGAAATTAACCATCTGAATGCAAAACTGGAGGATGAGCAATCTCTCAGCTCCACTCTGCACAGGAAGCTCAAAGAGCACCAGGTTTTTATTACAATAATCTTTCGCCTTCATTTCGGTCTTCTCTTTCTAGATGATTATGCCAAGAAAACAAATGACTGCTATTCCCTTGCAATTCCACTGACATATTTTCCTGTCACCCAGGCCCGCATTGAGGAGCTTGAGGAGGAACTGGAGGCGGAAAGGGCAATAAGAGCGAAGGTATATGACTCTGTTCATTTCACTCCAGTGCATTTCCACACATTCTGTCTTCTAGTCATTAGTTTAACTGTGTCTTCTTGTCTAAGGTGGAAAAGCAGCGAGCAGATCTGTCCCGGGATCTAGAGGACCTCAGCGACAGACTGGAAGAGGCAGGAGGTGCCACTGTTGCGCAGGCAAGCCCACATAATTGAAATTTTGTCTATGTACTGCAACTCGTCACATATCGAATGGACCAACTCACTAAAGCAGACAATCTGTTTTTTTCCAAACAAAATCTAGAAAAATGCTTAGTGGCATCACAGTTCTACTCGGGGTAGAGTCAGGATAGAGTTTTTTATATATATATATGTAAACAAACAAGTAGAAACTAAATGGCACCACATGAGGAGGACGGGAGCTGTGGGTGCTCAGGAATCTGCCTCTTTGTCCCTTGATGTCCAAAGTGCTATTTTTTGTATTTGTTTTTGTTTTTTTGTTTGTTTGTTTTTTTTTGCAAAGCCTTGCCCTAGGCAAAGTTTCAAAGTTTATCAGAGTTGCAAGAAAGAACAGAGTAAATTCATCATTTATTTACATTCTTCATGTTCCTTTCACACACCATTCTCAAGCTCTGCTTGAATTTCTCGGCCTTCTAATAACTGCTTAGCAACCAATCCAACCATTACCTCTGTAAAGTTTTCAGTTATTTAGACGACCAGTGTTTCTCCTGTATATGATTTGGATGTAAAACTATACCTATGGTCATAAGACATGCTGGGGGGAACACCCTATACCCTAAAACACTGAAGGATATTCTTTTCAAAACTGACCTGTTATGTCTTGTGGGCACTGATAGGATTCATAGCAGTTAGATAGCATTAGGGTGGTTTGTAGACTGCTGGTCGTATTGGAGCGCTCTCTAAATTATGGGGGGCACAGCCCAACCTCTTTGCTGGCAGAATTGTCTACAATATGAATGAAAGCTGCACCCAACTTTGCTAACCAGGAAAGTTGTCCAACCAGGTGCAATAAAAAGCTCTCTTTTTTGTGCCGAAGTTTGGGTGTGGAGACTGAGTCAATCTTATTTGCTTTGGACATGAGTCTTTGTCTCCCAAGTCTTGTCACTGTTCTGTTTATGCTTTTGTGTTGAACATTTCGCAGACATGCATGTGAAATAATTCATTTGAGACAAAAACTACATGCTAATTGTGATTTTGTTTTTAACGGCACTCTGTCCATTTATTTTGAAAATGAACCACAATTTTACTGCCGTATTAAATTCAATTACACCACGTAAGTTTCTAATTTAACTAATGTTATAACTGTCACTGTCCCAAAAAATATCTTCAATTTCTGTGATTTTCAGTTTTCTGCATAACTTGAGCTCAACAGATGCCCTTTACATGTAAAAATTTCATGATGAATAGAACAATAGAAACGCTCAGAATATTTTTACCCTCTCCTGTAAAGATTTGCAGATACATGCATACATTTTTTGGTCAGCGATGTAATGTTTAGTCTAACGTGTGTTTTTGGTAATATTGGTTGGCCCTAACTTTAAGCATTTGCATTACTTCAGCTGCTCAAAGGTTGACTTGCTGTTAAATGTAGATAGATAAACGACTGTATATCTGTGCTGTACTTGAGTTTGTCTACACTCTTAGAAAAAAAGGCTCTGTATAGTACCAAAAAGGGTTCTCTGGCTTGTAACAATAGTGGAACCTTTTTTGGTGCTATATAGAACCCTTTTTAAACCATCTACAGCATATTCTACATCAATCTGTAGAATCATTTCATGATGCAAAGAACCCTTAAATCATGCCAAGGGTTCTTTGAGTGTTCATGGTTCTATATAGAACCATTTTCTTGACTAAAGAACGCTTAAAGAACCACCTTTTTTAAGAGTGCATGTCTGTCCATTAAACATCACATGCCCTAATAAACTGGGTCTAGTAATGACCCCTGGATAGCATATTAGGTAATGTTAAGGCCTTGTATGTTGATGATGGTGGTTCAAATACCTGTTTTGGTAGTAAAGCTAGTATTTTTGGCCGGGAAAACCTTTCCTTTGATTTCTTGATAAGAGTGGTTGCTACATTATAAAGTTTCCTTTATGCCCTTTTCCCTCTTGAGCCCCAAAATGTCTGCTCATGGGTCTGGCGAGTGGTCATATATATAAAATTTTCTATATATGTGTTTCCACATGTGCAGATTGAGCAGAATAAGAAACGTGAAGCTGATCTCCTGAAGCTCCGCAGAGAGCTGGAGGAGGCAGCTCTGCAGTCCGAGGCCACCTCCTCTGCCCTGAGGAAGAAGCACTCAGATGCCATGGCTGAGCTGGCTGAGCAAGTAGAGAATCTACAGAGAGTCCGCATCAAGCTGGAGAAAGACAAGCAGGTCATGAAGGCGGAGATTGATGATCTGAACGCCACCGTGGAGTCGGTGCAGAAATCCAAGGTGAGAGATAATCACCAGCAATGCATCACCCATGCAGTGATTTCTCAATACGTACCCCAGCAATGATTATCTTTTATTATGACATAGTATTAGTTGTTTATTGTAGCTCGATATCAATGCACTATAGTTTGACTGACTCTTCTGAACGCACAGCTAAACGCTGAGGTCCATGTCCGTAAGCTAGAGGACAGCCTGGCGGAGGCTAATTCCAGACTGGCAGAGATGGAGAAGTCCCAGACTGAGCTCAATGCCTTCAAAATCCGTCTGTCAGGTAGAGACAGCACATCCCCGCCCGGAGCCAAGATTACTAGCATTACTCATGCTATGAATAAATCATATGAATAAAATGTCTCTATGATCTTCTCTCAGCCGAGAACAGTGATCTCAGCCGTGAACTCGGGGAGGCACAAAGTAAGCTCAACCAGATCACACGGATCAAGGCTTCACTGACCACCCAAAATGATGAGCTGAAAAGACAGGTGGACGAAGAGTCAAAGGTGAATGTTATTGAGAGACAGAACAATAAACTCTGAACATGCAGAAGATCAGAACATAGTGGACATAATACGATACTTCTGTGCTTGAGTAAAAGTAGAAATACACTTGGTAATATATTTCTTGCATAACAGTGCAAGTATTCTATCTACACT
Organism: Piaractus mesopotamicus; assembly: GCA_023558415.1. Classification (NCBI taxonomy): domain Eukaryota; kingdom Metazoa; phylum Chordata; class Actinopteri; order Characiformes; family Serrasalmidae; genus Piaractus; species Piaractus mesopotamicus. Next base: position 6,746 of record JAILXH010128709.1, read on the forward strand.
GGAGTAAAAGTACAAAGGTATTGATCCGGTTCTGTTAAACAGGAACATTGTATTGCTCAAATGTCTCTGACAGTTGGGAGTCTTAATGGTGTTTCTCCTAAAATCCCTTAGGAAATGGAGCAATGATGGAGTTCCTTTCTATAGTTCAGTTGCAGATAAAGATGGTTGTTATTTTCTTGGTAAATCTTGGCATGTGTGACTTTATTGAGATCTACTAAAACTCCAGAGGAGACATGAGATTACTGAGCTCTTTTTCTCAGGAGAAATATCTGAGCAGCAGGAGAGTTAAGCAAAAGTCTCATTGTTCACTAGAGGAAACTACAGAAATATGAAGGTGATTTTTCTTCGCGATGGGTGTGTGACGGGAGACACAAACACCTTTTTTCACATCTACAGTCGCAAGGGTCTCTATAATAGAACTTGTTAATCAAAATAGTTTTATATGATATAAACAATATCCCTATATACCTTTATTGCATTGTGTTGCCATATGGCAACAATACATTTTTGCCTATTATTGTCCTTAACAGCATAAAATTCTTTTGGGAAACTGAAGTCTTTATGTGTAAAATGATATACTTTTATCTGATTACAAGCCTTCTTGTTGGTTTGTACTTCCTTATTCATACACACATATACACTCACTACAAGGTGAGGTCTTGTGTCTTTTTCATAAATGAAACCAGTTTAGATGCTGTAGGTTTTAGCTAAAATTATAAAATATAATTGTTGCCAAATGGCAACAGCATGCAATAATGGAACTGCTATCTGCAATGCATACGATTAGAATAAATGAACTGGACACACTGGACACTGCCATTTTCACAACTTTTTTATATTCCAAGTTGATGATTTTATCAATATGATAGTTGTCATATCTTTTTTGTGTTCTAAACAACCACTTATGCTAGATGAATGCTATGTCCATGTTTTTTGTTTTCAAGCCAACATAACAAAAGTGGCCAATGTCCAATGACAATGTACTAGTTTACTCACATTGTATGGATTGCAGATTGCAGTTCCAGTATTACTCTAAAAATATTTTTCCAAAATTTTTTTAGATTTCTATCAATTGTGCCATTTTGAATAAGAGACACCCTTTTTTGTGTGTTTCATATTCATGCAGTAAATGGTTAAGTACATCCACAAGCAAGCACTTTTGTACTGTTACTCAATTATGAATACAGATAGAATACATTTTCTTTTATGCAGGTGATATTTAACAAAGATTATTTTTACTTTAACTGTGTGTAGAAAATGAAGCTAGCTTTATCCCAATTCAGGCTCGAAGTGCAGCTGTCATTGGGCTGGCTAATGCTCAGCATGACCTGGACCTGATGAAGGAGCAGTTGGATGAGGAGCAGGAAGGCAAGACGGAAATGCAGCGGCTCATCTCCAAGCTCAACTCCGAGGTGACTACCTGGAGGACCAAGTATGAGACTGATGCCATACACAAAACTGAGGAGCTGGAGGAGACCAAGTAAGCAGATGAATGCTTTATGCATGATTTAGGTAACATAAAACCCAAGCACTGTTCACAGGTCTTTCTCCATAGGAGAATTACTATGCAAATAAAAAACAGATATTAAAAAGAGAGCCTTCCTCCTACAGGCGTAAGCTGACCCTCCGGCTCCAGGAGGCAGAGGAGGCTACAGAAGCAGCCCAGGCTCGTGCAGCCAGCCTTGAGAAGGTCAAGCAAAGACTTCAGGGAGAAGTGGAGGATCTGACTATTGACCTGGAGAAGGTTAAGACTACTTACTCATAGAACATTCTATTCCATAATCAAGTAAATGGTTTCCCACAACAATTCATGCATTTCTGATAGCTCTCCTTCCACTGTCCCGTTTTTACTTTAAGTTAGCTGACTGTGGGGGCTTTCTCTCTTTATTGTAGTCCAATGCTGCTGCTGCTGCCCTTGACAAGAAGCAGCGCACCTTCGACAAGATGATTGCGGAGTGGAGCCAGAAGTGCGAGGAGCTGCAGCTTGAGCTGGAGAATTCCCAAAAGGAATGCCGCTCCTACATGACGGAGGTGTACAAACTCAAGACGGCCTATGAGGAATCACTTGACCACCTGGAAACTGTTAAGAAAGACAACAAAACCCTTTCTGGTAAGATGACATGCTAATAAGACATGATCATGTATAAGCCCAGCTAACCCTTGTTAATAACTTTTGTGAAAACGATATTTTCTGTGAAGACTACTTAATAAAAACACTTCACATAAGGAATGAGAGGATGTGCAGCTAGCATCTTTGCATTGCAACTTTCAGTTACTGTTATCCACAAGTCGTATGTGAAAGTTTGGACGCCACTGGTCAAATAACATAAGTAAGTTTGAACAAACCGAATGCTTTGACCTCTAGACGAGATCCGATATCTCATGGAGCAGCTGGGTGAGGGTGGAAAGAGTGTTCACGAGCTCCAGAAAGCTAAGAAGAAGCTGGAAGTTGAGAGGGATGAGCTGCAGATAGCCCTGGAGGAGGCAGAAGCCTCTCTGGAGGTATAACGAAGGATCTGTTCAACCATGAAACAACTATAAATGTATTTTGCTGTCTTAGTATTGAGATGAGTAATTCTGATTTTAAGCACTCTAGCCTTGCATGCATACACAAAACTGCTCTCCTTTATCTTTTTATGGAGGTTGAGGAAAGTAAGGTGGTCCGAGTCCAGCTGGAGCTGGCTCAGGTCAAAGCAGACATTGATCGCAGAATTCATGAGAAAGAGGAAGAGTTTGAAATCACAAGGTCAGAATCCTCGCACCAAGTTATGTTACTGGTTAAAATGACACTTAAAATACTCCGGAAGAAATAAGAAAGATGGAACTGCTTTATCTCATACTCACCTCTTAACTGTCATGGTTCTTTCCAGGAAAAACCACCAGCGTGCCATAGAGTCACTGCAGGCTAGCTTGGAGGCAGAGGCCAAAGGCCGTGCCGAGGCTTTGAGACTGAAGAAGAAAATGGAGGCTGACCTGAACGAGATGGAGATCCAGCTGGACCATGCTAACAAGAACAACAGCGAGCTGGTCAAAGCCCTCAAGAGGCTGCAACAGCAAATCAAAGTAAGTCACACACTTAATGATATATATATACAGTCATGGCCGAAACTGTTGGCACCCCTGAAATTTTTCCAGAAAATGAAGCATTTCTCCCAGAAAATTACTGCAATTACACATTTTTTGTTATACACAGGTTTATTTACTTTGTGTGTATTGGAACAACACAAAAAAACAGAGAAAAAAAAGCCAAAAATGATATAATTTCATGCAAAACTCTGAAAATGGGCCGGACAAAATTATTGGCACCCTCAACTTAATATTTGGTTGCACACCCTTTGGAAAAAATAACTGAAATCAATCGCTTCCTGTAACCATCAGCAAGCTTCTTACACCTCTCAACTGGACTTTTGGACCACTCTTCTTTTGCAAACTGCTCCAGGTCTCTCATATTTGAAGGATGCCTTCTCCCAACAGCAATTTT
>JAILXH010128738.1:0-10243 GCA_023558415.1 Piaractus mesopotamicus
ATCCATCCATCCATCCATCCATCCATCCATCCATCCATCCCCCGTCTGGACAAGCACTCTACACTACACCAATAAGAGTCCTTTGGCAAGACTCCTAACACTGTCTTTGCCTACCTGTGTAAAATGATCAAATTGTAAGTTGCTCTGAATGAGAGTGTCTGCCAAATGCCATAAATGTAGACAGATTATTGGAGTATGAAATGTGACCCATCCATAAATTAGCTTTTTTCTACTGTTGCTAGTTTCGACAACCTTTATAGAACATTAACCTATAGTCCCATTCAACCCATTGATTGTTGGCTCCATTACTGGCCTACAACATACATTTAGAGTGTTTTTAATTTCAAATGTCCACTACATAAAGTCCACTAGATAACAACTGTTATGCTTCTGCACTGGCCTGTGTTGCTTCAGCTATTTTCACATTTTCACAAACTTATAAAGCTTATCCAACCCTGCAACAGCAGCTACAAAATATAGGTGTGGGCGGAGCTTGGATAGGTCAACTGCAACATTACATAAGCAATAAGACCTGTGAAAAAGCATGCACACATATTACATGAAGTTAGACATTCACTGTGTAAGACTCATCAGTTAGGTCCACTAAACTGTCCTTGACAGTGGTTTCCAGCCACTTACCCCCCCCAGAAACCCCCAGAAGAAACCAAATATACCTCTGGATGGAGAGTTAGTTGGACCTGGCTGACGAGAAGTCATACAGGCAGATACTGGATGTGGGAACACGTCATATGATTCCTGCTTTTCTTCCCAAGAAGCAACCTGAGAACACATACACACACACAGTGCCTATAAGTGTAAGTGAAGCATAATAATGGCCCATATGTATTATTTATATATGTAAGTACGAATATGTAACAGTAATATTCCCCAAATGAATTATTAATGTCAGTACCTATATGTAATGATAATTTCTAGCATATATAAAATGACATACACATATATAATGATATATATATATATATATATATATACACATATACATATATAAACACATTTCACTGTTGTCAGAAGAAAACCTTATATTCCCAAAATGGTAACTTTACAGGAGAAGGAAAAAACCTACTTTACTTTTAATGTAAGTCAATGGAACAAGACTTTTTCCAAGTCATTTTGGGCCATTTCTTTTGGTCCATTCCTCATGAAATTTACACACACTGTAAAGGGCAAAATATATTTTTAAATAATATCAAAAACTGAAAAACGGCAAAGATGGAGATACAAGTTTTTTGTTTTTTTTTCTGACAGCAGCAATATATAGAATTTCCTAACCCCAAAAATTCAAATTTATCCCAAATGTACTGTGTGAAGTTTGCTTCTTTAAAAACGAAGCTAATGTAGCTAACAAGTAATGGAAGCTTACCCCACCAATAAGCATAGCGCAAATGACGTAGCTAAATCATCTCACACTTCCCTTAAACTCTGAGTTGTTCAGTAATCTAATAGACTTGCCTACGTGGTTTCTGACACTACACAACAGACTGTTGTCCATAAAACACAGACTCCACATGTGCATCTCTCTTTTCTATGAATAAATTGCTCTATAGGCTCGAATGGCAACAACTTTATCCGTCACTGTTTGGGACGTACCGTACTTATGCTGACATGACGATATTGGTTGAGCGAGAGAAAGAAAAACCCACTTCAGTTTCTCTCCAGCAGCCATATGGAAGACATATGTTTGTTCATACAGAGAAATACAAAAATAACTGAATTATGTCTGAGTAACAAGATATTGTTTTGGTGTGTCGTGAAATAGGAACAAGATGAGACGGTAATGTACGTGAGCGGAAGAAAACACGGATGTGTGTGTCCTTAACTTTAACTAAGTACAGCCTGTGTGCTCCAAACTCTGGCCATACATGAAAGGAGCTCTTTTCTTGCAGAATCAGTGTTAACATGATATTTTAGGATCAAAAATGCCATCAAATCGTACATTTTCTTTACATCTGGGAGAGATACTGTGAGTAGTTATTTAATACATATGTTTATCTGTCCTTCTTTTTATCTCTTTATCCATAAGTGCCACTGTGTTATATGGTAGTAAAGAATTAGGCAATGAGAGGCGCACATTACAGTGATTTAACCGCCGTTAAAGCTTTTTTAGGCGCAAGACGAAGCAGAGCTTCCACCAAGCTAAGTAGTTAACAGTAGGTGATGGTTGCCAAGCAACAAAATGGCCAGTAAATATTTCAGAAACAGTATAATGGTTCTTAAAGACCAGTATTTTCTTAGTGATTAGTTGGCGTGTAATATACATGTACAAAGTATGCCTTGAGAATGCATTCCTATGTACAGTAATTGAATGTTTTATTTTGCAAAAATTCTTTTCTTTTTATATAAACTGGGAGGTCCAACTCTTACCAGCGAGGCTGAGGTGGGTTGTCCTGCCCACACAGCTTTAACAAAGCTATGTCCCCCCACCATCACTCTATAAAAGTCAAAGAAACCTAGTGAGTGAAAGCTAATAACTGAGCGAAAGCTAACCTATTATGCTGTTATGACTGAGTTATCATAACTCTTCAAAGCCGTGGCAGGCTGGGAGGGTTGGACAAAGGGATGTCAATCAGTTGTGCTCATTAGAATTTTATGACTATGCCCAGTGAGTTCTCTGATAGGTCTGATCAGCAGTTTTTAACCAGCAGTTTTTCATTACATCCTTGCTGGATGTGTAAAATATTTTATTGTATACCAAAAAAAAATCATGCCATGTTTCCTGGGATTTTAATAACTTGGTTCAAAAATATAGAATTTATATTTGTGTGGTTTATGTGTTTATGCAGTATTTTGCTCACACTATTAAGGACGCCGTCACCGAGACTTCACCTAAACAACAGATAAAGTCTGCTCCCCATCTTTCCGTCTTTCAAACAGACTGTTCTCATCTGTGCAGACGCTATGAAGACATACGTGTTCAATTCAAGGCGCTCCGTCTCTACAGTGTCTGTACGTCATAGCTGCCGTAAAAATTCCTTTTTCCAATCACACACGGTTACCAGCTACTCAAAAAACGCTTCCTGCAGGCTTCCAAAAATGATGAAAACAATGATTAATGTGTGCCTTTCTGATTATGTGTTTCCTTTGATATGCTTCTTGGATGGTAATACCCCAGTGAGGTTATCAGGTTTACTCATATTGCTGTCTGACTAAAACCATACTTGACGAAAGCTTTGATTCAGAGATGAGATGAGATTTGAGCTCGGCTATGTTCAAGCATACGGCACGTAAAACCTCACCTTGCGTGTAGAACGCTTCTTTGTAATGGTGAATTAATGGCATGTAAATGTGAATTTGAAGTGTTAAAACATCCTGTGTTGCACACTGAGTTTCAATGTGCTCTATGAATATCATAGAATGATAGATAATGGAAATTAGTAAGTTCTTTTTGAATATAGTAGAGAATGGCTCATTTTCTGTTGTCACTGGCTGTGTTCACATCTGATTACATACATCCTGATTATAGATTAAGACTGAGGTGTTTATATTCTCACTCTACTCAACAATCTGATAGAAAATCTCTGTTTACATGTTCACTACAAGTAATCTGATCCAAATTTACACGGATACATAGAGAACCACTTAGTGTAGACATTACTATGACTACGAGCATCATGTGAGTCCTGTCAGAGTGAGATGAGCAGCAGTGAGCAGTGCTTGTGTTTTTAATTGCTTTAAAATGATGTCAGACTTAGGAAAACATCCTTCACATGTCCTTATTAAAGAAGGCCGAGAGGAAGACGTTGTATTCTGAGACACATAAGCTGGACGTCCGTCCCACCGCCGTCTTTTAAAGATCAGAGCATAAACTTCTCTGTTTCTGTTTCTGCTCCTGCCATGTTGAACGTTATAAACTTTCGCTATGACGTGACGCACATGCAGAATGGACTTAAACTTTCCGATAGGGAATGTAATCAGATACAGGCGTTTTCACGGAGATTATTCTTCTATTTAATGGATTATTTACAGGATTACCCACCTCGTTTAGATAGAAATTGTATTCCGAATGGCCTCAATCAGACTAGTCTATTCCGATTGAGCTATTAGTCCAATTATCAATGTGGCTATTGTATTGCATTTAGTGTAAAATGTTCATGTTCCTTACATTTATGGCTTATACATTGCTAATCGGGGCAGAGCTTGCCTTTTAGCATGTAGGTGCAAGCTATATAGATTTCACTATAATTGAGAAGTTGAACTTGTTTTGTTTTTTAAATGAATTGTTTGGCAAAAAATAAAATGTACCCAATTTTCTAATTACTCCAGATCAGCCAAGACATGTCTGGCAGTCAAATTGTGCTTCTTTAGTTTAGAACTGGAGCTGCAAGGCTAATATTGCTAACATACACTTGAACTCAATAGTCACTCAAATAGCCCAAATCGTTTCTGTAAAAATACAGTCCCATAATTTTCTCAACCCATTCAGACTGCATCAGTAAGGTCACATAGACTCCCCAATGTGGATTAGAGCACATGATGATGTAATATTAAAGACATTTATAAATGAACTATATTACAGATAATATTACCATGTTTCTGAGGCTGTATAGTTGGTCATAGAAGCTCCTGTTAGAGAGTCTTTGAAAGCTCTCAGAGTTCTTTCTCAAGTTTTGCCTTAATATTCAAATGTAATTATTTAATACATATTTTATTACCTAGGAAGTTACATAATTAATTACATTTACATTCAGTTTTCATTCTCTGTTGATGTTTTTCCATTCGTTTCCTGTCATGTTTATCATCACTGACTTCTACTATTAAAAGTTGAAAAGTAATTTTTTGGCATTCTGCTTGCCGGATTGAATTGTTTGGCTGAAAGCCTTTATATTTAGTTTATGGTATATTGTGTATATGCAGCGTTTGCGTTGTCATTTTTGCCTCACCGAGCTCCTCACAAGCGGACGAGCTGCCACAAAAGCTTTTAGCCTCTTGTGTTTTTATTGAGGGCTGAACTTAAATCACTGAAGATAAGCTCCAGGTATTTTAAAAGGGTATAACAAGGCAAAGTTACGAGAAGAGGTATAAAGATGAAAAGCCCAGGTTGAAAGCAAAGGCCTCCAGAGATGATTTTTGCTTTGTAACCAGATGTTGGGTCAGTTCAGGGCATTTTTGGAATATCAGTGTTTCAGTGGAGCAACGGAAGCCAACATTCTTTCACACTGGTATCCAAACCACACACTGACCTGTTTAGATCAAAACAGTCCATCGTGTCTGGGTTTTGGATGGGAACGTGCACTGGCATAATAGCCAGATGTACCAGATATCTCCCAGAAATCTTTACCACTCCGCATAAAAATAAAAACCCGTTTGATGTTTAATCAGCAACTAGCTTTGGGCTGACTTTCCCTAAGTGCCGAGCCCATACTGTCATGGTTGGCTGACCGACATGTAATGTCCAATCAGTTTCAAATTATGACACACGGCTAATTATAGGCTTAAAGTCTTGATTCATTCGGCCTCCCAAGCAATAGCTTTAACATATCTAGCTCTCTTTTTTTTTTCTTGTTGTTCCCGATACTTCAGCACAGGAAAAAACATGGATATTCACATTCCATGATGACTTTCCAATCTTTCTTTCACTAGGAATCGGGAATCGTCAGAGATTTGAAGTTTAATATTCTCCTCTAGCAAACTATTTGTGTGCATCAACATCAGTCTAAGGGTGCTTTTACACCTACCATGTTTGGTTTGGACGAATTAAACTTTTTGTTTAATTCAGTTTATTCTGACAGGTGTAAACACTCCACCCACACTTTGCTGATTACTAAACAAGTGAGCTAAACTAACAATAGCAGGTCTCAGATCACATGCAGTGAATGCTGGTTCAGTTCTTTGCTACTGGAAAGTTTTCCATAATGCTCTGCACCAAATGAAGGAATTCAACAACGTAGCCTGTTTTCCTGATTTAGTTGCCGCTTGAGAACCGTATTAGACATGATTGCTGCCTGTTTTAACATTAGACTCCTTACATTTTTTGGCATGAGCTGCTGTTAATAATGGCATTTGATTTTGGCACATAGATAGATGGGGGCAGCAACCTGATTGGCTAAAATCAAACTGATGCATTGAACAAATGAATCGATTGTAAGGAAGAAGTCATCAAGTAAGGTGTTGTTTTGTCTTACTTGATAAATGTAGACGTTAGGCATTTCTATTTTTATACCCCATAAATGGTACATACGGTGGGATATATTTGAGGGATAATGCAACCCACATGCAATGTAAAACCAACCAAACCAAATGAAAAAGATGCAGTGGCACAAAAACTCAAACTTGTAGATCAAACTAAGTCGCCTTTACAGCCTTGCCTATTGTTTCTTGTTTAATTTATTAGCAGTTATGAGTGAAGACTTGCATGTTCTGCTTGATAGTCTGAACAAAAAATGTTGGTAGAAACGGTTCCCAACTTGGCTTATGCACATTTAAATCTGCGTAGACTAAAACAAAGCAAGTTCTAGTTGCACTGCTGTAGCATATTTTGAGCCTAATTTCTCGTTTGCGTCCATCTACTGCAGTCAGGATCCACCGTGACCATGACCTGTACAGACGGCAAGTGGAACAAGCAAGTGTCCTGTGAGCCAGTGGACTGCGGACTGCCTGACAAGTACCACGTCCACCCTGCTAACTTCCACTTCCCTGAGGGCACCACCTACGGCAAGAAGTGCACCTTCCAGTGTAGGGAACCTGCCCAGCTCGTTGGTGAGAAACTCACACTGAGGCTTCCGATAAGTGCATGAAATATATCACCTAGATAATTAAGAATGAAGTCCAGCACAATTGAATTGGAAAATGGCAACTGGTCAACCCAGCAGCCACTATTGTAGTACTCAAAAGATGATTGGATGTTTAGGACTTTAGTTTACTGTTTAACATTCAGGGGCTGGGTGGAGTGCTGAATGATTTTGTGTGGTCTAGTCAGCAGTTATTGGTAATTCTTTATCCTTGAACAGTTGCAAGCTAACGATTGCTAATAGACCTCTGAAGTCATGTTGTCATCCTGCAGTCATTGTCAAGCTCATATTAGGACCAATTCTGAAATTTTCAGAAATCATCCTGCAGTAAACAAAGCTGATACATTTCAGATGTTTTACCTCTGAAGGAGGTCTCTAAGGAGTCAGAATACCGAATGTTGTTACATGCAAGCTAACACTGATGTGCACTGAATTGGCGTCATAAGACTAGCAACCTGCCAGAATACCCAAAACAAACCAGCCAGCTTTGTCAAATGTGGTTATTAAGTTGCTTTAGCAATTGTCGGCTACAGTTTGAGTAACTGGTCCTATTATGCAGGGAGATTCGCTTGAAAGAGGCCCTGAATATTCTGTGATAACTCTTGCTAGGACGAAGTAATCTGAACGAAACAACATGCGATGTGCTCCTCAGTATATGGAGCTTCGAACAAGCTGGGATGCCCCTACAGCCGTCGCAACGTTTAACCTCTTTTTGCAACTTCCGGGTGCAGACCCCCGTACCCCTTCACTCAGTCACTCGACTTCTCATCAGGATGGTGGTGTACAGTATTGAGCAGCGCATCTTCATTGTGTGAAACTATTGGGTCACCAGTTCGTTTAAGCGATGTCAGAGTGAATTTAGGAAGAAGGGACCTCTTTCGAGTGAATCTCCCTGTACAATAGTGTGAAACTATAGTAGTAGCAATGTCATTTCAGTGTGAAGCATTAGCTTGCTGGCATGAATGTAGCATTATTCCCATTTCAACTTCTTAATGATCTCGTAATTCAGGACAAGAAGAACAGACATAGGACAAAACCTATCATTTTTGTTTACCATTTGCCGCAATAAGAACATTTTGAAAACTCAATCAATTTTTCCCAAAGAGAAAACCAGTTTTCACTCAGAATTCCTAAAATTGGCTTAGCTGCCTCTGTAGAATGACACATTCAGAGGTCTATACTGAAACCTGTACAGAGACCAAGTTACATGAGGTTAGTTTCTTGTGAAAGTATTGGGTTGATTAATTATGCGAACCAATCCAGAAAAGTCTTGCTAATTCTTACTGGCTAATTAACTCCTGGCTGCTAAATGCTAGTACTGAAAACCGCTACCTGAACAGCTTACTAATCTGTTTCTGTGCCTTTCCAGGCACTAATAACACCCTGACGTGTATGGAGGACGGACTGTGGTCCTTCCCTGAGGCTTTGTGTGAGCTCCGCTGTCCCGCTCCTCCTCCTGTGCCCAACGCCATGCTGATGACCAAACGTTGCAATGAGACTGGCCTCAAAGTGGGCTCCCTCTGCAAGTACAAGTGCAAGCCTGGTTACCACGTCGCCAACAAACCCAAAAGGTACCCCCTCCTGTCAGGCTCTATCTTAATTAACGGCTCTGTCTGGGAACACTCCTGAGTCAGAGTTTTATCGCCACTGATGATATAAGCAGTTATTAAGGACTCATAAATTTGCTGTAATATAGTCTTCAGGGGCAGGCTTTAGCGTATTATTAATAGATGTTTCCAAAAGGGTCCCAGACAGGGTCGACGGACCACTTTTGCTTCCATAAATATTACGTTTGACAGCACATCCAGAATCAAGACACAAGGCTATTATTAGCAAACTAGTGTACATTGTCTTGTACATGTTGTATTGTTGTGGATACACTGTAAACAAGTTCTGTAATGTTTATAATTTATGATAATTTACAGTTTTATATATTATCTTGTGTTGAATTCTTGGAAAACGTTTACAATACAGGCAAATTATACTGTATCCAACACCTTATTGTATGGCTACTGTAATAACAAAGTACCAGAAGTGCTAATCTGAAGCAGCAACGGATCATTGTCTTCACTGGAATTTAATATCGTTAATATTTTTAACAGTTTCATTTCATAGTGTTTCAGAAGAACATCTGAGCTGCGTTGATATAACAACAGTAACACGTTTATACTTAGTGGTAAAGTTATTTAAAATTTGCTTACTTAGCTCATGCTAATAGCCTTCTAGCTTACCTAGCACATAACAAGGCATGGGATATTCAAGCGAATTCATGCGACTTTTATTTATTTTTTATCATATATGTCATTATATAACATTAAATGTAGAAATATTCACTTTGTAAGTATTTTTATTTCTAAGTGTTTGATTACCACTGCTATAATAACGCTAACTGGGATCTCTATGGGATTTTCAGTGCCATGATAGCGCCAAGCTGATGGTGTTGTTCATTCAGTTTCCCACATTGTGTTTAATACTATACAGCTCATACACTGATATGCAAAGCTTTTAAGACAATCATGTAACAAGTATTTAGTTTGTATATTTTTGTATATTGCCGCCACAAAGTTACTGTAAATTTACAGACTCATTTTTGCAACACACAGCGTTTTTTGTTGTTCTGTACTGGTTCAGCGAAGAGTTGAATTAATTCCCCTTCTTCAAAGGCGGTCGTTTAAGCGGCAGTGTACAGAGGATGGCCGGTGGCTGGAGGGTTCCTGTGAGCCGGTGACGTGTCCACCACCGCCGCCGGTCTTCCACGGCATGTACCAGTGCACCGATGGCTTCCACTTCGACAGCACATGCTGGCTCCAGTGCAATGGGGCCAATGACACGGTGAGGCCACCGCCTCCCTGTAAGCAGGTCCGTTTTTTCCTTTCTTTATCCTGCCTGTATAAACTGTCTGTGAGTTTTCACAGTGAGGTCTTTTGAAAATATCGAATAAAACAATACACTCTTAGCAAAACAGGCTCAATATAGTACCAAAAAGGTAACAAATGTGGAAACCTTCTTGGTGCTGCACAGAACCATTCTTTAAAAAGGTTATGTAAAGAACCATATATAGCGAGTTTTCAGTTAAGAGCCATTTAACTGTGCAAAAAACACTGATTCTTTTCAAAATGGTTTACAAACCACTTCTTGATTCCATATACTACCACAGAAATGTTCTGAAGAACTCATGAAGTATTTGTTAAAGGTTGCTTATAATGTTTCAGTCAAACGAAAGATTCGATGCCTTAGATATAGATACTTATTCCAGAGAAATTTTGAAATGCTGAGTAATATTTAGAACCAACAAATACGAAAAATGCAACATGCTTTTGTTATTGTTGGCAATTTTGTTGGCAAAAGGGTCAGTTTGGTTGTCCTGCTGGCTACAGATTCCGCTAACAAGTTCAACATTGCAGCTATTCCATAAATCGATGGTCGGTGAGGTTTTGATGGTTTGCAGTACTGTATGTGTTGTAGACTTTCTCTTTATCTCTCCGCTGCCTCACTCT
>JAILXH010128765.1:0-13681 GCA_023558415.1 Piaractus mesopotamicus
GCAGTACAGTCTGCATCAGCGTTACCAGTGAAAATGAATGATTATCAGAATAGAAATGTATCAGTGTCGATTTCTTATTGAAGGTAAAGTAAAATGTCAGGGGGATGCTCTCTGCTCTTTTATTTTTTGTTGAATAACAGTGGGTGATTCTCGATTTTAACAATGAGACATTCCGCATTTATGGCCCAACACGCTGTTAATTTCACTGCTTGATGCCAAAAGTTGGGAAAATTGAACTCCTGACGGAACGTACTGCTCACTGCTGCACCATAACATTGCAGCTCGTGGTGGCAGAATTTTCTGTCGCAGCACTTTTGAAAACAAGGGAATACATGGTTTGCCATAGTCTACTACCAACATGGAAACGTAGCATTAGAGTTAAACAGGCTGTTTTTGTTACTATGCCTTTAAGACCGGTATATGCAAATGAGCTCTGTTCTGATTAGCTGCCCTTAAAAAGCAGTCAGGGTTTGAAACACCCTTTATAGCTTTAGTGCGAACGGGTGAAGCTAAACTGCTGTAGCCTTAATAGGTGGCTATAATGTGATGGTTTGCATAACATGAATTCACAGAGGCTTTTTTGCAGCTTATTTTTCATATATGAACTGTACATGGACTGGAGTGTGACTAGTATGCTTTGAAATCTTTAACAATGTTTACATACTACATCAAACTCTTTTATTTGAAAAAAGGTGAGGAAAATTCAGTTTTCTATGATATGGGCTCTTTAATGTGATCATGCAACAAGAAACAGTGAACAAATACAAATTGAATTGATGTTGGGCACTTTTATTAATTAAAAACTAATCTAATTTAAAAACTTTAATGTATTTCATAAATACACAGCAACAATTTAACAGCTTATCTTCTATTACATACCATGACTCTGATAGTGAGAGATGATGAACAGTCTTTTATCTTCATATTGCTTAGACATTTGCCTTGAACTTCTTTCAGGTACAAAAAGTACAGAGAAAAAAAGACTATAGCTTGTCAGCAGATAGATTGGACATTGATAAGGCTACATTATCAAATGGGCAATTAACGCTTGAATAGATACTATAATAAAGCACATGCAAAGTTCCATAAAACAATACAATACATTTTATTGTAGTTCTACACTTTAAAAAAAAAAAAGATGGTTCTTTGAGGGTTCTTTAGTAAAGAAAATGTTTCTATATAGAACAATGAACACTCAAGAAACCTTTAGCATCTTTAAAGGTTTCTTTGCATCATACAAGGATTCTTTAGATTGATGGAAAATGGGCTATCGATGGTTTTACATAGGACCTTTTTATAGAATCAAGCTTGACATCATAACAATAGAAGAACCTATTTGGGTGTTTTATAGAACTCTTTTCAAAAAGAAAGAACCACCTAGAGAACCATCTACAGCACATTCTCCATCAATCTGAGGAACGCTTTCATGATGCAAAGAAACCTTTAAACATGCAAAGGGCTCTTTGAGTGTTCATGCTATATAGAACCTTTTTCTTTACTAAAGAACCTTCAAAGAACCATCTTTTTTAAAGAGTGTATTCATGAGTATTTTCTGGCACATGTGGATGTATTTTACCGTGCTTCTGCAGGGGACCTAGTGCAGTTCAGCTAGCAGACGTCTATGTTAGTAAATCATTCACAGAAACAAAACAATAAAAAAGAAAACTTAATCAGATGGACAAACAGATCCATCCACTAAAAAACAAACGAGACCAGACCTCTCTGTTTTTCCTGGAGTCAATTCAGTTGACTGAGAGAAGAATGTTGAATCAGGCTGGCTACTTTTTTGAGTAAAAATGTTAGTTCTTCAACACTGGAATGGATAGATGGTCTGGGATCAGTTCATTAAGACGTGTCAGCGCTGTAGCTTGCCTTGCTGAGACAACACCTCTCTAATCAAAAAGATATGATCAGATAAGATAACCAGAGCAAACTTTGCTCATTAGCCACTGAGAAAGAAAATGAGCGAGAGAGAGAGAGTGTGTGTGGGGGGGGAGGGGGGCAGCAGGGTGTACGGACAGTTCTTGAAGGGAAGCAGTCACGGAAGATCTCCACCAGGCAGGTGAAGAAAGAAGCTGGACAAGTCAGAAAAGTTTAAGCAATACTAAGATCACTGGACGCTGAAATCAGGTTGACTGTACAGCTATAGTGATGCTGTGGGCAGTGTGTGTGTTTCTATGCGTGTGTGCACGCTCTCTAGCTGTGCCCGTGGCTGGACCTCGCATTTCAAGCCGGAGTAAAGTACTATTGGTCTCTTTTGACGGGTTCAGGTGAGACATCGTCTAACAATTGCTGTATCATGCACTTTTTTTTTTACCAGCACAGTCTTCATTAACATTATATTTATACTGATTTTTCAGGTGGGACTATGACCGGGATGTGGACACTCCTCATCTGGATGCAATGGCTCGAGATGGGGTAAAAGCCCCATATGTGACCCCTGCCTTCTTCACCATAACCAGTCCTGCTCACTTTACCATTCTCACAGGTAAGAACACAAGACCCACATAGCCGCCCCTCTGATCATCATCACATACAAAACCTACTTTTCCAGCTAATTCTCAGTACTAACATTCATCTCATCACCACCACAAAGATTAACAAAGGCTAACGTTTATCACTTAAAACTTTCACCTAACCTAAAAAATTAGCTCAGGGTTCTACAGTGCGTGCTCCTTCTGTTTTAAGAAATATGAAAGCACCAGTGTAAGAGCACATTTTGACCTGAGTGACCTACCACTTTAATAGGCATAATTCATTATGTGTGAATATAAACTTGCTGATTATTTCATGCCACTGGAAGAATCAAGTGCTACTCTTTTGACAGGGCATGATGCAAAAACTGATTGGTTCATCATGCATGTCACAGGAAGCCCAACTAACCGGCTAAATAAGAAACTCACATAGCTGTCAAGTCACATGGTTTATTTAAGAACTGCTAGTAAGAGACATCCGTTTGTTGCTTTTGCTGCAGTTTCATGACACGCAGTGAAATCTCACAGGTTTTCATACGAAAAAGTTTGTTATATTGTGTGCTTCGCTACACAGTCTCCTCACCAGGACAGAAACCAAGCTCAACTGAGCATTTTTAACACAGTTAAATGAGTTATTAGCTCATACCAATTGCACCAGCAAATTAGCCAAGTATGTTGAAACTAAGCATTATATTCGCACGGGCTATCAAAATAGTTGCTTACTGAAATCAACCAGCAGCTAAACGTCCCTCTTATATAACAGAAATATCTCCCGAATGGAATGGACTAGTGTTCCTTGGCAAAAACTACTGTTGAACCCTGCAGAGCCAGTTCACAGGCTAAGAGCTTACAGTCACCTCAGAACCCATTATGAAAAATACCACACTACCCCCACAGCAGGTTAGTTTCTACAGAAACATTCATTCTTTACTGTCATCATGCTCATGCCTACGCCCACAATATTTTGTGAAAATGAATTTACGCTAATCTCACATATAGCCTGTGCCAATGTCTCCAGTCAGGGGGAGTCGACCCCCTAAGAGTTGCTTCTTCGAGTCCAGTTCACCTGGGAGTCAAGGTCAACTCTTGGCCAACAACAATGAGAGTTCAAATGCCTGGATTCGACTTCAGTTCCACAGATTTCTGCATACTTAAATCATTTAGATGTAAACACAGTCATTCAGAGTTGCTTGGTGTAAAATAGTCATTTGCAGAGAAACGTATCAATTTGGATTTCTTAACAATGGAGATAGGAACCAGGGGTCACAATGTCTACAGCATAATTATAACTATTTTATTTTATATCCAAAATGACTAGCAAACCTATGTGTGTGTACTAAGTTTTTTAATGCAATGTTAATTTTGGTAAAATAGTTATAGACCTAAAAAAAATGCCCTGCATGTACCTCTCCACCATGAATTCATTAAAAAAAAAATTTTTTAGTCCAACACCATTGTAAAACAATGTCTCAGTGTATTCATAACCATTTCATGTAGTAATGTTCTTTGAGGGAACTTCAAGAGGCATTAAAATCTTCAGAAGTCTGGTTCCTATAAACACCACTGTGAACTCTGACTCTGTAAGTTTCTCTAGAACAGGTAATTTCACATTAAACCACTGTGAATAATGTTTACATCTTGACTATTTCATTATAGAGAAATTTTGAAAAAGTGGTGGAATTCTCCTTTAAAAACAGCTAACAAGAGTATTAATGTGTAAAGTGCTTGTATGTTTTCTCTGCTGAAACAGCATTAAAAGAGCTCATGCTTGTTTGAGGCCTTTGCTCTGTTCCAGTATTTACTGTTTAATTGAAAAGTTAATAAGCATAAAAAGTGAACTAATCTGTCTATAGCAGGGTGGGATATTTCACTATTGTGCATGCATTGCTTCCTTTTGTAACAGAAAGCCTTAATTACATTGCTGTTTACTATAGCAGTTTCTAAGTAGGTTAAAGCACGCAAATGCCCTGCCATTACGATTTATCTTATCACTGACCTTGGCCTTCAAATGAACTCCTGATTGCTCATCTGAATGTTGATCTCCTGCTTACTGAGGTAAATCATATGCATTTGAACTTTCTCTTATCCTGCATTTTGACCTTCATCTAAAATCAAGTTGAATATAGATTAGACAAAAACACAATTACCACCATAAAAGTCAAAGTTTAGTTACTCACACGAGGGGAGAAATAACTGCATAACCCACCAGGAGATAAATTTCATGAGTCATGAAACAGTGATTACCAACGGCTAATGTTAAACACAAAAATATTACCAAAAGTTACAGAACTTACTACTGGAGTGAGTTTGACAGTTAAGTTTTTACAATGAGACCAATAATCATGGAAAACTTTGCTTATTTAAATAAAAGAGCTTGATGTAGTATGTAAACATTGTTAAAGTTTCAGACACGTATAGTTCACTCCCCAGTCCATACAGTCTATATGCGGACACTAAGCTGCATAAACAGGTCATTTAGAATTCACTGTTTTTGTAATGTCACAAAAAACCAACACATTTACACATCCTCTCATTCAGCCTACAGCAGGTTAGCTCCACTCATTCATGGTGAAGTTGTAAGAAGTGTTTCAGCCTGGAAAGCTTTTAGAATGAGGCACAATATAGGAAACCAATCAGAACAGAGATCATTTACATATGTCAGTCTTTAAGGCACAGTAATATAAACAGCTTGTTTAAAATTAAGGGGTAAAGGGAAGTCGGACAATGGTGATTTAGAATTAATTATGACTGCGTTTTTGGTACATAAAACCACACAAATATTGTAAGTGGAAAAAAAAAAATACAAGAAGAATGCAGGTTATGGGCCCTTTAAGTTTTTACTGTGGTATATGGTACATATTGGTACATATGGGCTTTACACAGCTGTTGGTTTCCAGGGTTATAGCCAGTGTGCAAAAATACCTCCTGGTATTTGGGGGGTCCCATTTTGGCTGGCTGCTCACTCGCCATAACGGCACTGTTGCTAGCTTCAATGGCAACAAAATATTTGGTTTAACAATTCTTCTTTTGGAAATGCTCTTTTGTAGTTTGGTAATGCACTCTTCTACGCATTAATTGAGATCTTACACATCTCCTCTAGTGTCTTTTTTGAGAAATGAGTAACAATTCACTTCCACCAAAATCTTGGGAAATTGGGCAAGTTTTCAGATTTACAAATATGTTACGGCATATCAGAAAGACATTTAGAGGTATCCAGGGCATAGTTACAGTTGCTAGGCTAGGAAGGACCAATTGGGTGAACCAATTTGCCACAGCGCCACCCTGAGACAGACCAGTGCTGCAGCTCTAGTTAGTCAAGAATACCAGAAGCCAACAGAAGCTTTACTGATTGTGGGTGAAGCAAATAATGACAGCATAATGTCTTAATAAGTAATAATCTACAACCCCATTTCCAAAAAAGTTGGGACGCTGTGCAAAATGTAAATAAAAACAAAATGCAATGATGTGCAAATAATTAAAACCCTATATTTCACTGAAAATAGTACAAAGGCAACACATCAAATGTTGAAACTGAGAAATTTTATTGTTTTTTTGTTTTTGTTTTTTTTAAATATATGCCCATTTTGAATTTGATGCCAACAACACGTTCCCAAAAAGTTGGGACAGGGATAACAAAAGACTGGTACAGTTGTGTAATCTAAAAAAAACACCTGGTGGTTAATTAGCAATAGGTCAATAACATGATTGGGTATAAAATGAGCATCCCCTCTTTCAGAAGTAAAGATGGGGAGGGGTTCACGACTCTGTGAAAGACTGCATGATCATGAGCAACAATTCAATAATAACGTTTCTCAACATAAAATAGCAAAGAACTTTTGCTTTTTCATCGTCTATGGTACATAATGTCATTAAAAGAGTCGGAGAATCTGGAGAAATCTCTGTATGCAAGGGACAAAGCCAAAAACCAGTATGTGCTGGCCTTGATCTTTGGGCCTTCAGACGGCACTGCATTAAAAAAGGACATGATTCTCTAGTGGAAATCACTGCATGGGCTCAGGAACACTTCTGAAAACCACTATCTGTGAAAACAGTTTGTCGCTCCATCCACAAATGCTAATTAAAACTCTAAAATGCAAATAAGAAACTGTACATAAACAAGATCCAGAAATGCTGCCACCCTCTCTGGGCCTGAGCTCATTTAAAATGGACTGACGGGAAGTGAAAAAGTGTTTTGTGGTCTGACAAATCAACATTTAAATTTCTTTTTGGAAATCATGAACACTGTGTCCTCTGGGCTAAAGACCATCTGGCTTGTTATCAGTGCACAGTTCAAAAGCCAGGATTCATGATGGTACAGGGGTGCATTAGTGCACATGGCATGGGTGACATGCGCATCTGTGAAGGCACCATTAATGCTGAAGAAGATATACATGTTTTGGCAACATATGCTGCCATCCAGACAATGACTTTCTCAGGGAAGGCCTTGTTTATTTCAGCAAGACAATTTCAAACCACATTCTGCACATATTACAACAGCATGGTTCTCTATTAAAAGAGCCTGGGTGCTAAACTGGCCTGCCTGTCACCCACTGATAACATTTGGAACATTATAAAAATTTTACTTTCAAAACTACACCAGCTGGTCTCCTCAGTTCCCAAACACTTACAGAGTGTTGTTAAAAGAAGAGGTGATGAAACACGACCCTGTCCCAACTTTTTTGGAATGAGTTGTTGGCATCAAATTCAAAATAGGCATATATTTTCTTAAAAACAATAAGATTTCTCAGTTTCAACATGTGATATGTTGTCTTTGTACTATTTTCAATGAAATATAGGGTTTAAATGATTTGCACATCATTGAATTTTGTTTTTATTTACATTTTGCACAGCGTCCCACCTGGAAATGAGGTTGTAAAATAAATATTAATGTCTTTTCAGAGACCCCCCAGAATTTTGATTTAGAGACATTCAGGGGGTCCAAGAGGTATTTCACACCTTGGTTATAGCATTGCAGTAGTTTCACCTTGTGAATTATAACTGATACAGGCATTTATTCTGCAGGAAAATACATTGAAAATCATGGGGTGATCCATAACATGTGGTTCAACACCTCCACCTCTGAGAAGAAGCCATACTACCAGACCCAGTTTGTGAATGATTGGTGGGACAATGGCAGTGTCCCCATCTGGATCACTGCTCAAAGACAGGTATCAACACCTTGCACTTCTGTAGCATTTAGCAGTAAGTTATGATTACGATCATTTTCTGTATGGGGTGGAATATTTAGAACTATAACTTTTCTAGTCATGTACAAGAGACTAAAGCACTGCTTAGCTGGTTGGTTAACAAACATACTTCTAGTTTTAGAGTTTCTTTTGTGGGTTTTGGAACCTTCTGGGTTTGCACATTTAGACAGTCAATATTACACCTGAACATTTTAACCAGCTGCGGAGATGAATGATTAGTTTAATTTAAAATGGTGTGTAAATGCTGCATTATGATGTATCTATTTGAAAGATTAGCTTTGAGTTTTTGTTAGCCATCAAAGCTATAATTTGACGAAAAATCAAATGTACACAATCAAATGTACCCCAACTATTGTTAATGAGCCAAGAAGCTGGTGTCCAAAGTTTGCTTCTTTAGTTTTGCACTGGAGTTTTGAAGCTAATGTAGCTAAGAAGTAAAGCTCATGTACACCAATTAGCATTGTGCTAACTGCATGCTTGAATCATCACAAACCAAAAATAAACCAGGCTTCAACTGTTCTACTACTGTTTTTAGCTATATGACGCACTTTTGACCATTTTTTTAAAAAAAACAGTATTTTGTACAGTACCACAGCGCTGTCAGAAAAAAAGGTGGAATTTTCCTCCTAGGTACAAACATCAGAATTGGACCAAAAGGGCTAATTGTGTATCTTAAATTAATATCTTCAATGAATGGTTCAGCAAAATATCCTGTTCACCGAATTTTCCACTAACCCCAAATGCAGCTGATTAGCCAAGACGTGCAAATTTTGCTTCTTTATTTAAAACCTGGAGCTACAAGGCTAACATTGCTAACAGACTCTAGAACTCAATAGTCAGCAGGTCATAACTCTCCCAAATGGCCCAAATAGTTTCTGCAAAAATCCCCAAAAAACTTCTGTCAACCTGCTAAAACCACATTCAAGATTCTGTTAAAGTCAGTGCAGTATAATTTAAATTAACATGTGCAAACAATGCTACATGTCATCACTATGCTGTTCTTATACTCAGGGTCTCCGGGCCGGTTCCTTTCACTTCCCTGGCACAGCCTCCACCTATCAGGGAGAGAGTGCCGAAGTGAGCGAGGTGGAGCCGCGGTTCTACAATTATAGCAACGAGACAGCCTGGCGTGAGAATGTGGACAAGGTGATGGGCAGCTGGTTTCGAGAGAAAGACTTAGACTTTGTGTCAATGTACTTTGGTGAACCGGACAGCACGGGTCACAAGTATGGGCCGGACTCTCCAGAGAGAAGAGAGATGGTGAAACAAGTGGACCGAACCGTTGGCTACCTGCGCAACTCAGCTGCACGCAATGGCCTTACAGACCACCTCAACATCATCATCACCGCTGACCATGGTATGACCACGATTTACCGCAACGGGCTGGTGGACGAAATCATCCTTTCTAAGATTCCGGGATTCTCTTTCCAAGACCTGGTCTTCCACCTGGTGGATTACGGGCCCACGGGCATGCTCCTGCCCAAAGAAGGGAGGCTGGAGAAGGTGTATAACGCCCTGAAGGGTGCTCATCCACACCTCCATGTCTACAAGAAAGAAGAAATGCCCTCCAGGCTGCACTTCGCCAACAACGCCCGCATATTACCCATCATCCTCTGGTCTGACCCAGGATACGTCATTAATGGGGTAAGTCCAAAAACTACAGAATTTATTATGATTTAACTTTGTGGAGAGTTGGCATACAGTTGCGAGCACGATTAATACAGTGGTGGGCGATATACAGGTTCATTTAGTATACAGGTTGAATTGTTCTTAAGATTTGAGTTTTGTCATTAGCATTTTACCTAACCATGAGGGTTAAAAGCAATACTGACATTTGTATACAAAAAAAAACAGAAGAACTTTTCTTTTATTATATGATATATTTACTTCAGTTGTGTAATATGATTCTGGGACATTCCAGAATAATACAAGACTGAAGACTGTTACCCTACAAAAATAGGTTTACTTAAAACTGAGTCAGGGGAAAAACATGCTAAATATGGTGTGCTTTTGTAAAGTTTTGACTGAGTTCTCTTTGAACATTCTTTTCAAACACTCGCAATCACTTATGTGACTCTAGTGGGTAGGAATTGATAACAACTGTCTTAAATAAATTCAACCAATAACTGCCCATTAGGCTTCTTTTTACCCCATCTAAATGTAAACTGTAAAATATTTTCATCCTAAAATTATGTATAGCCATTTGTACAAATGTTGGACATTACAAGTGTTTTACTTTCCTAATAAAAGTGGTGTTAATCAAAATATAGCAATATAATAGACATTCTTGTGTGTGTTAAGCTCACGCTCAACCTACTTCAATAAAAAAAAAATTCTTGAAAGTAGTCTATAATGTGTTTTAGAACAAAACCCTTCATAAATTTAGCAAAAAATAATCTTTACATTTTTTGCCCTGGTTTTGTCATTTTTTGACATTCAAGCAAGTAAACAGTCAAAAGTACAGACTCAAACCAGTGGATACAAAATATAAATTGAACGTAAACGTACCTCATTGTGCAACTCACTATATGTAAATCGGCAATTAATTTGAATAGCTTTGTAAACTAATAGTAATAACTATTAATACTTTTGGTTTATGTGCCATGTCAAATGACATTGCTGTAAAGATCAAGATCTTACAGATTTTTTCCCTGCTCTTATCTACATGGCTGTCTTTCTCTTTATATGCTGAAAGTACTTCCCAGTGCAGTTCAACAAAGGAGAGCACGGCTTTGACAATGAGAATCTGGACATGAAGCCGTTCTTCCGGGCAGTCGGACCAGCCTTCCGTAAGAATCTGGTGGTGGAGCCCTTTGAGACGGTGAACATCTATCCGCTGATGTGTCACCTGCTGGGCATTACACCTGAACCCAACGATGGCCACCTGGGCGCCACTCGGGCAATGCTGATCTCCTCTGAGCCACCAGAGGGTGAGTCTCCTTTCTAAATCAGTCACACTAGAAATGTCATGCTAATATTAAAGGTAATGACTCATGGAAAACCAAAATTGTTTTCAATTTTTAAAAATAAAAGAGCTTGATGGGATATGTAAACATCAAAGTATCGAAGCATACCATTCTTTAATCCATACAGTAGCTACGTGGAAACTGCAAAAACTGCCAAAAATCAATGTTTTGAATTCATCATGGTTGTGATGTCACAAAGGCCATATAAAATCAATTGTGACTGTTGTATATAACCACAGGATGAGTTTTGGGTCAAGGTCTAAAATACAACAAAAATATAGAATATGGTTCCTTTAACAAGCATAATGGCATTAGACTACAGCCTTGTAAGCTTGCAGCACTGTTCCCTACAGCCTTCTATAATCAACCAGTTTGTTTAAACTTAGCGAAGATTACAGCAGTAAGTCATGAGAGGTTGTGCATTACAATGATTTTACCATTATTAAGGGGGGCAGTTGATGGGAATCACATGAAGCGGCAAACTACAATAAAATTAAATGTACAATTTTAAGTATATATTTGAATTTATTTTCGGACTGCCAAGGGGGCCAGCCAAGAAAATGCATTTAAGATTAAGTGACCCTTATTAGTCCCACAACGGGGAAATTCAACCTCCGCATTTAACCCATCCGTGAAGTGAAACACCACATACACAATAGTGAGCACACACTAGGGGGCAGTAAGCACACTTGCCCGGAGCGGTCGGCAGCACCCGGAGAGCAGTTGGGGGTTGGGTGCCTTGCTCAAGGGCACCTCAGTCATGTACTGTTGGCTCTGGGGATCAAACCGGCGACCTGCCGGTCACAGGGCCGGTTCCCTAACCTCCAGCCCATGACTGCCTCAAAACTGCCTCGCTGCCTGACTGTCCATTTTGTTGAAACATGCATGCACAAGGCGTGTAGCTAGCCCTTAGTCGATAGAGGTAATGTACCCTAACTTAGCTTGGCAACCGCCATTTATCTAAGCGAAGATAAGTCGGGAGCTGGCTTCTCTGCTACACAGCGTTAGGTTAGCTAAGGCTACAGCCGTTGCATTTCATATGGCTGTGTGTCCTTGCTTGAAATATTATGCTGTAGGTCGTCACTGCTGCGAGCCAGCAGAAAGTTTAGCGTGAGCTGAGGGAGCTCTAGTGACTTCTTGTCAGCTCTTTTTGGGCCAACTGAGCATGTTGAATTGGCATTAGCCAAGAGCGAGTTGCAGGAAACAAGAAAAAAAGAACACATAGCATAAGCAACTTCAAGTGCAGAGTAGCAGAGTTTTGTCACTGGGAAAGGGCATTTGTTCTTCTAATATTTTTCTAAATTGTAAACGCAATGTATTTGAATATTAACAAGAAAACTATTTCTTTTTGACTTTTTGACTTTTTTCCCACCTAGTGGACAGCTGTTGGTTTTTACTTTCACTTTATCTCACTGGATTTAGCTTATGAGATGGTGAGATGCTTTTTAAGTGATGTGAGATCTATCTATCCAAGACTAGTACAAATTTGTTTGGGGTTTGGAAATTATGTAGATGTAAAATAATTTGAATTGTAAGGTTACTTTTCCCTGGAAGTGATAAATAAAGTGACCCCATTACAATTTGAGAGAGGAAGTCATTTGGAATTAAATATTTTTTTAGTAACTACCCCACCATTGGTCAGTAATGGGTCAGTTTCTGATTTTGGAGCACAACCTTAATTTTGTACTCAAATTGTCTCGGTTGTAAAAATGTGCATAATGCTACGGGCTTCATAATAATAACGCAAATGCGGGGTTTCAGGGGTCACGTACTCACAACTGTGACCCCCTTACTTTTAAAATGGCTGCTTCGCCCTGGCATTGTTTACCAAAAGCTGTAGAGGAGAGAGTGTGCAGCCTGGCGGTCTGACAAAACAAGGCTTGCCTAGTCTGGTTTTTTGTAATTACAATAAACAGTTTTACCACAAAGCAATGTAGTTTGTTAAAAGTGGGCTGTGGTTACCCAGAATCAAGGTTTGTTAATAGCTTGGTGCATTAATACAGAGTTGATGTGTGCGGTCGTATGTGTTTTTTTTAAATGTATGTATGTATGTATTTATTTATTTATTTATTTATTTATGTTAATGTGACTTAGTAGCCAGTCTAGAACTTTGTTTTTAAAAAGTCACTTTTTTAAATGTGATAAACCAAGACTGCATTTTAAGGAAACATTTTAGAGTACCAGTCCACGTCACTTAGCTCACTTCATAATTAGTTGATTAATTGAATAAACTCTGATGTATAAATCAGGAGTATCACCTCTGCAATGTTTAGCTCTGTACACTCTGTAGAGCAGTGTTATTAGTCCTTGTTTTTTCTTTCTTTAAAGGTTGACATTGATGTTGTACAGCACAGCATTATGGACTATGACAGTTAAAATATGTAAATATTTTAATAAAAACATTTTTAAAAACATATAAAAAGTCATTTTTTCTATCATTCCAGGTTTTGGTTAAAAGTTTATGCTAGATTTTGGGTTGTTTAAGTGCTGCAACACTGAGGTGGTCACAAAAATGTTTATTGTTTATTGGTATTGCCAGATATAAGTTTTTGGTCATGGGTGGGCAGATTATATTCAAAGTTAAAAATACATATTTGAGAGATTCTGTGCATACACAGTGCAAAACATGGTGAATTGGTGAATAAATATGTTCCCTAGAATGCTTTTGGCTAAGAGTGTAAGCAGCTAGTTTAAAACACACCGCAGCCCTTTAGTTACACTCACCAACAACCAGAAACCCCTCATTGACTGTACCATGTGACTGGATTAGTAGAAAATGTGACTCAGACATTCAAAACATTCTTCAGAACTCTTGATTACAGGGTGTAATTTCTGACATTTAGTTCGTATTGAGACATGCACTAGTTCTGACTTTGTAAACAAGAGTTTCAGCAACAGAACAGCAATGAATTAGTTACACACTGTCAGCAGAGTGACATCAGTCAGGGGCCAAATACAACACTGTAACTCACTATTGTCTCTTTCTCTCTCTTTCTTTCTCTCTCTCTCTCTCTCTCTCTCTCTCTCTCTCTCT
>JAILXH010128778.1:971-14443 GCA_023558415.1 Piaractus mesopotamicus
TGGTGTATGTCTGTCTGTTCGCCCTGTGATGGATTGGCGACCTGTCCAGGGTGTATCCTGCCTTTTGCCAAATGACCACTGGGATAGGCTTCAGCTCCCCCCATGACCCAGAAGATTTAGAAAATAGGTGTGGTGTCTTTTATTCATTTTTGTTGAACAACCTAGAAATTTCATTTTGAAGCATTTTTGCCATATAGAATGAGCTTATTTATCTAATCCATTCATTTTATGCATCAGAATTTAATTTATTTAAATTTTATTATTCAAAAGTTTTTTCATCAGCACTTGGCTAAACCAGTGTAACTGCCAACAGCATGTCAGTGAGTTTAAATGTAAGTGCAAGTGAAGGTAAAACTCTGCAGCTTCATGCAAGAACTGATCTGTCTAAATATTTAATAAAGATCAAATTTTGCATTTGATATTCCTGTCAGATACACCTGCTTTATAATGAAGTGAGGTAAAATTGCACATTTATACTGTCAATGAATTTTAGATATTTATTATTACTCAGTTTTAGAGAGTGTGACAGAGCTCTGAAAACACTTCTCTGTAACAGAGAAAACAGATAGCATGAACATAGTTTGTTAATCAGAGCATATCCAAGTCCATGGCAGGGATTAAAGATCAAGCAGATACTGAGCACACTGAGTTTACTGAGTTTATGAAAAGACAAAGACGGGGTTGGCCATGTTAAAAAACAAGAGCAAGGAAATACAAGTAATACAGTGTCACAACCTTAAAATAGGTTACATCTAAATGACATAAGATACAGGAGCACACAGCGATCCCTGGGTGGGGCAATGAAAAACACAGACAAAAGAGATGAGGGAAAATCATACAGTCATTTTTACATCTCTAGAAATGTTATACATGAAACATCACTGAAATTAGAGAGGCTTAAAAATAGATAGATCCATCATTTAATTGTAGTGACAAAGAATGGACCAAAAATATCAAAAGCTTATAGCTAGTGAATATTCATGAAAGCCACCTACAAAATGAAGTTTCATCGCTCTGCCACTGTTCACTTAAATATCTGTCATGTATTGAAACAGTTCCTGTCACTGGATGATGATGGGTTCTGAAAGCTTTTCATTGTCTCGCTCTAATTCCAGATAAATTCTCAAAAAAGAAGCTTTCTCCTGCATAATGCTCAGTCATAACCTACATGCATCTCCAGTCAGAGAATGTGCGGAAAGAATTTGACCTGAAGACATACAACACATCAGAGGAGGGATACAGAAGACTCATCCCAGCTATCTCAAACTGCAGAAAGGCCCGGTGAGTGTTGAACATCACAATTATTAAGCTAATATTAATACTGTGTTATGACTTACAGACTGCATAAAATGTCAAGCAAGTCTAGGTGGTCAAAGGGGTCTAAAAAGGTTAAGTCAGAGTATTGTGTCTTTTATATTGCATTTGGAGCTTCTTCAAGTCTACAGGTAGACCACTCATTAAAAGTGTGCTAGATTACATAAAAATATTACATACTTTACACATGTACATGTGTATGGTACATACACATTTTACACAGTCTTGCATACCTCAGAGTTCTTCAGCAAGATTACATACAGTTTTCAGAGCCTCATCAGCTTTGCTAAATGATCTTTCACGTTTTTTTTCTGTGACATGTTGCACTCAAAAACTGTAGTGCGGTGCTAACCCAGACTCCAGACAGACGTATTCTCTAAACACTACTGTGCAAAGACAGTCCTGCAGGATGTGTTTGTGTCTTGCCAGTTCTTGATGGCTTAAAATGATTTTATGTCTATCCGTTGGTTTCTACTCCTGTCCTGTTCTGTGTTATAGAATGGGTATATTTATGGGTATATATGTGGGTATAATCTCTTTTGCATTGAAAATCCAATGGTCCTTGCAGTTAGACAGATGAAGCAGCAGGTATATGTAATACAGTATGTGGTCACTGTATTGGTTAACCTTAACAGAGAACACTCAAGTTCTTTTTATGAATTAATATGCAAAAACAGCCTGTGATTACTTGCTCTGTCAAATTCCTGCATTAAGTCCAGGGAAATTTGCAAGCAATTAATGGCTGTTAATTAAGCAAGTAGGAGAAAAGAAAGAAGGAGCCACTGTGATGTGTCACAAAACCATGTCAGTGCAGTACAAGACTGAAAGACAATATCAACAATTTAACTTATTCAGATAATTCCAAATGCAAACACAGTTGAATTATGATATATTTTACTCACTTTATTTTCTTCCTCACCTGTAGATTTGTTGGCTGTAATCTCACTTCACAGTCCCTGGAAACGTTAAGTGCAGCTCTACAAACAGAAAACTCGTCCCTGAGAGAACTGGACCTCAGTAACAGTGACTTGCAGGATTCAGGAGTGGAGCTGCTGTCTGCTGGACTGAAGAGTTCACACTGTAAACTGGAGATACTCAGGTCAGAATTAAAAAAAAAAAATGAAATTCTGCAATTCTGCAGTGCTATAACAGCACTGTGGCAATATGCATCTATAATACTTTCTATACTATACTATTATACTTTGTTTAATTAGCTCAATTTTGCATTGTAATTATTAGAAAAATGTAATGATTTTCATTTAGAAAACAAAAGAAAACAAAAAATCCTTATCAAAAACTATTTTTCAGCAAAATTATGTGTGCACAGTTACTGGCACCCCTGCGTTGCTAACATAACCTATAATGTTTGATGAGATTATAGGTTATGGAGAATATGAAGCAAGGAATTTCTCAATACAGAATATCTCCAGATCTTCAAGGTTTCTAGGTCCTTTCTTTTAGACATTCCTCCGAAGCTCATCAAACAGGTTTTCAACAGTGTAGCTGTTCTTTAATAGTCATTTGTGCATTATGAAAGTCTACACACTTTGTCTCATTTCCTTAATGCATTTTCTAATCTTCCACATGCTGATGAATTACTATGGGAATTGGCCCCTGAGTCACATTCTTTTTGTGCCACAAGCAAACAGGAAATCGTAAATGACACCTTAACATTTCCTGAAGTGTCAGATGGACTTAAAAATGTGAACCATTGATGAATGTGGTTTTCTTAGCCTAAGTTTTATTAATTTAAAATGGTCTTGTTTTCATTGTTAAAATGAGCTAATTAACCACAGACATTTTCTCACTAATGTTTCTTCATGGATTCATTACACTTTGTAGTTCTAAAATTACAAATTTATTCTATCTGTCTGATGATCCATTACCATAATAATGCTCAGTGGTGGTTTTCACTAGTGATGAGAGTGGGGGAGGGGGCTAGAGCAGAAAGTATGCAGAAATCTATAATTATAAAACTACAAATGTGTCATTTTTGTGTCGATTACCTATATTTGCTCTCTGTCTTTGCAGATTAGCTTTGTGTAATCTTGGGAGGAATACATGTGGATATCTGGGATCAGCTTTACAATCAGAAACCTGGCCCTTGAAAGAACTAGACCTCAGTAAAAATAACCTGCAGGATTCAGGAATGGAGATGCTTTCTGCTGGTTTGAAAAGTTCACACTGTAAACTGGAGACACTCAGGTCAGAATCCCAATATTCATTTTCAGCATTATAGAAGTATGCAACTAATTTTTGTTTCTATACAGTACTGTACAACAAGGATCATCCTGTACATTTATTTAATTTCCAGTACAAGTTATTATTGTTATTTTTCTATTCAAAAACACTATATATTTAACAGAAATAGTAACAAAAGTAGTTTAATATGAAATCTATCTGTATTTCATTTACAGTTACAACAGTTTCTTTTTTCTCCCAACAAAAACTTGCCAAAGGTGTCACTAATATAATGTTCTCTCATAAAGAGACTTTTTTTTACCTTTGTTGCCAACAGGTACAGTCAGCTTTAGTCTGATTCAGACTCTCAGTAATCCCAAACTCGACTGTAGTTTTGTTCAGATGGGATTTGCTATTTTAACAATGCTAAATTAGCTTATATTCGGCTAGGTTATAAGTTTTTCTTAATGGCAGCCAAAGAAAAAGAAGGGATTCTTTACTAAACTTTTTCATGCAGTGAAAATACAAAAACTAACACCCGAATTTTATTTTTTGTTCATTTTGCAGTGGACATTATAGCTCTAAGGTTTTGTATTTTTGAAAATCATTAAAAAAGTTTTTTTTGTCTGTATTATATTTGTTCAATGCTACTTTTCATTCATTAACTCATAATTAACAATTTGCAAATTGCGTTTGGCAAATAATTAGGAAATTGCATGAAAGGTGTCATGCAACCTAACATGCAAATAAAATAAAAAATGCATTAACAAAATAAAAAATAATAATTATTTTCAATACATCTTTAAGTAGATAGCAAGACTAGTAGCTATTATTTGTCATATATTGCATTTTTCTGGCTGTGTAAAATAATTTAATGTGTTTATTAGCCTACATTGGCATTTCATTTTCATTTTATTTAGAAGACAATAATAACCTAGCTACATAAATGAGCTTTCATCTTTAGCTTGCTTACCTTTAGCTTTTAACTTTTCAGCAAGTAAAGAAAATTACTACAAGAGTCACATTACATCATTCAACATGAATAAAATGTAGGTTTGCGTTAGGTTCGAGAAACTAATATAGCATAAAAATTTAACCATGCAAACACAAACTAATATCATAGTGCAAAAGAGTTTATTCCTAATTTAGCAGCAGGAATTACACACTAAATTTATTTCATTTAAATTTTAATGTCCAGTTGGTTACCCATTACAGTGTAAAAAAAATGTGTAATTTTAATTCTAGTATATCATTCTAGATTCAAGTACGACTATATAATGTTAGGTGTTAAGATCGTCCATTGCAATACTAAACACATGCCTTACCAATAAACTAACACACATACACAACTGTAAACAGCAATTACACAAAATAGCAAATGATTATAGTACTGTAGATAAGACTGTAGATATTCAGATATGCAGACATTCACTGCTAATTTTAAGCATGGTCTCCAAAGATACATTCTTTCCAATATCATTATGTCACCTTGACACCATGTGTGTGTACTGTAATTTGATTTATCTCAGCTGGAAAATCATGGATGGTGGTAATACTATTATTATTTGTGCAGCCCAACCCCTCACTCAAATAATATCCGGTCAGCAGTAGTCCTATGATGATCCCTTTCTGCTGATGAATGGCATATGGGGGGCTAATAAATTGTGCAGCAACAGATGGGCTACAGTCAGTAAAGTTACACTGCACACATAATTGTCAGATCAGTCAGTTTAAATGGCCACTGTATGTAGATACAGCGTACTTGTACATAAACTGGCAACAAAGTGTATGTATGTCTGCAAATTAACTGGTTTTAAATTATTTAATACATTGATTCCAATGGTTGGAACACTAGTAAATGTGAATCCATTAATGGTAGATGTTATATGTTCCCATATATGAACAGCTGTCTATGATAAAAATGAAAAATGCATAATGTAATACAAATTAAATAAAGGAACAATCAGTTCTGAATGTAAAGACACTGATGACCACGTCTCTAATTACACAAAAAAATAACAAAGTAACAGAGGTTGGAATGATGTTTGCTTTGTCAGTCTCATTATTGCACTTCTGTATGATTCTATATTTACATGAATAAACTATGTTCTCAACTGTATTTAACATCTCTTTGCAGATTAGCCATCTGTAATTTCACTGTGGAGTCTTGTAAAACTCTCATATCAGCCCTGCAAACAAAAATCTCCTGCCTGAAAGAGTTGGACCTGTGTAGCAATGAGCTGCAGGATTTAGTAGTGGAGTTGCTCTCTGCTGGACTGAAGACTGGAGACTGTAAACTGGAGATACTGAGGTCAGTGTTCCTGTCAGATTATTCTGGAAGGAAACCCACAGAATTTGAAGACAATGTAGAACAGTTTTATAAATACTCTTTATTTGTAAGTATTTCCTGACATGCTTTCTAATGAAAATACTGAAATATTGCAGTGGGCTTTTGCTGCAAGTTTGTCAAAAGCTGCTAGTACAGAGATGTTTCATCCAAAGTGCTATGAAAAAGTATTCACCCCTCACCTGATTTCTTCTATTTTTGCAAATTTTTCACATTTAAATATTTCAGATCCATCTAATTTTAATATAACAAAGACAACATGATTAAACAGAAAAAGCAGCTTTTAAACGATCATTCCACTTATTAAAGATAAAGATTCAAAACCTTTATCACCCATGTGAAAAATAATTGCCCCCTAAACCTAATAACTGGTAGTGCCAACTGCAATCAAATGTTTGCAATAACTTGCGATTAGTCTTTTATATCTAGATGTTTTTTGGCAAATGTGAGACAAACCTTTGTGCTCTTTTTGGTCAACATTAACTTGTAACTGTGCTATGGATGCCATTTGTGCCCAGTGTCTTTCTTATTGTAGAATTGTGTACATTGACCTTAACTGACGAAAGTGAGGCCTGCAGTTCTTTAGATGTTTATCTAGGTTCTTTTGTGACCTCCTGGATGAATTGTCGACGCCCTTGGGGAAATCATCATTTAAAAACAGCATTGTGTTCACTTGGGTTATCTTTGTTATAATAATATTCAAAGTAGTTTTATTATCTGAAACCTTCAAGTGTGATATATATGCAAAAATAGAAGAAATTGGGAAGGGGCAAAGACTTTCACACCACTGTAGCTAGATGGTGGTGTTGTTCACAGAGTAAGGTTTAATGAAGGTTTTAATTAAAGCAGATGAATCACAATTTGGTAAAAAAAAAAAAAAAAAAGTGTGCAGATGAAGATATAGTTTATAACAGATAGAATATATAAATATAGATATAATTTAAACAAATTAATGTAGCAGTGTCTGAGCTACTACAGAGTGATTTGACAGCCTTATGTTAAAAATAAACTGAGTACTTAATATGCACTTAAAGAAAAAGGAAAGACATTTCCTGTGTGATCATCCAGCACGAACTCCATTCGCTCATGTCATCTGTCACTATCAGTACTTTTCTGCTAGTCATGCTACCTAGACCTAAACAGCTTATTAATCTCCAAAATAATCAAGTAGTTCTAGACCAATTGTTCTGCTCACCAGACCTAAGCACAACCTTATAAACCTCCAAAATAATCCAACAGTTCTATATGAACTGTCCTGCACAGCCCATCCCACAGTTCAGTAGAATCTGGACCAAAATGACTGCATGTTAACAGCAATGAAATACACCTGTGTTCAAAACCTAGTTTATGATGAATAATAATCACAATAAATAATTATTTCTCTAAGCAGTATAATTTGTTTACAGTTGGCTATGGTTGCCAAGCAACCTAATGATGAAAAACTATTCCAGAAATAGCGCTAACAGAAACGTCAAATTTTTAGAACCTTAATTTCTAAAATCACATTCAGCACACAGAATGCACTGTAAAAATGAAAAAGTTGAAATACTCAATGTCTAGGTAACTTACTGCACTGGATTTTTGAGTTTTGAGGTGAACTTAAACTCCGGATTTTTGAAGAAAACCACCTGCAGTTGTGCCAACTAATTAGCTTTTGTTCAGGTAATTTATATTTCACATGTATACATTTTAAGTTTTGCATATTAAGAATTCCAAACAACAAACATGCCAACTAATTATTTTTTAAGATAACAAACAACAAAACAGTTTAATTAACATGTTTACTTTAAACATGAACCAGTAATAAAGCTGTAAAACTATAAACAGCAATAAAACTGTACAGACCTGTCAACAGTGCTTTTGTGTTAGCAGCACATTCAGCTTATGTTTCATAAGCCAGGGGAAAACAGACATTATGATCAGCAATAATCAAATCCACAAATATACAATGCAAACTACAGTTCACCACCAGCCAACTGTTAAACTGATGCTAGCTAATGGCATAACACTTGACTTTCATCCATCAGGTTCTGAAGTAGGACTGTCCAAAATATAATGCACTCGACTAACCATAATAGGACTGACAACCAGTCTGTTAGTCTTTTAAAACCACAAATATTTGAATCCAGTATTACAGACAAAATAATGCAGGTGTAAACTGACCTTTTTGTATCTATTAATTCAAACTTATACACAGTACAATATGACACCAAACTTGCAGGCTGACCCTGAAACCAGAAATAACGATCTTTACTTGGGCAACAGAATGCAAAAAATAAGGTATTGCAGTATAGCATAAACAAAACAACAGCCTGATTAAATTCACTTTTTAAAATGTGCGTATGTGTCACAAAGGTTAAAGAGTAAATTGTGCTTGTTTACAGAAAAGATAACAGGAAATTACTAATGGGTGCACTAACAAGGGCTCTGCTTGTACTAAGTAGTTCTGAAAAAACATCAATTTGATTTAACAATTTTTTTTCAGATTGAGATTACCACTGTCTGGATCTTACTGCCACATACTTCTCTTATAAACAACCTGCCTGACTATCAATGGATCTAACATGTAAATGATTCAGTCTAACTACTGTCTCAATCTGTCTGTTTACCATAACTGTACTCTTAAAAAAGATGATTGTTCAGGGTTCTTTAGTAAAGAAAATGATTCTATATAGAGCTATGAACACCCAAAGAACCCTTTGCATGGTTAAAGGGTTTTTTACATTATGAAATGGTTCTTCAGTTTGAGGTGCTGTAGATGATTTTATGTAGAACATTTTTGAAAAGAATTCCTTGTAGCACCAAAAAGGTTCTGCTATTGTTACAGTTTCAAGCTTACAGCTTTTTGGTGCTATATAGAACCATATAAAACACATTCTCCATTAATCTGAAGAACCCTTAACCATGCAAAGGGTTCTTTGAGTGTTCATGGTTTCATACAGAGCCTTTTTTTTTTTATGCTCACCTCTTGCACAGTACAGTCAAAAGCTTTCATGACCTTTCATCCAGTAAATGGCCCTTATCTCAAAAACTGCAGGACAATAACTGGAAAAGTCTAAATGTTGGCCCTGCCAAAATCAAAGTGGGTTCCACATTTTTCTTGTTTCCTAGAGCTTCATTTGCTAAAATATCCTCAAATGTCACATATGTGAATGAAAGTGAATGAAACAAAACATTGATTAACATTAAATTCTTCAACAATTGTCTGTAAAGCACATGTAATGCTGTTTGCATGCACAGAAAAAGAGATGCAATTTTATGTTCAAGAGCCTGAGCAGCTACAGACTCGTCCCTTCTCGCTTGAATCTTGACTTGAACCACTTTGTAATGTCTTTACCTCAGCAATGTTATCCAATGGCTTATCAATGGCATGAGTCTCAATGGCACAGGTTTCATTTTCAGAATGCACTTTTAAACAAGTTCTAATCTCTTTGTTTTTTGTGCTTTCTACTTCTGAGTGAACTAGACGATTTTACATTGTTAGTTTTAAACTCACACCACAGGAAAAGGCAACACAGTCTCTTGATTTTTAAAATGACATTCAAGATGAGTAAAAAAAGTGCATGGAGTACACATTTCTCTAAATTCACATAATTCACAAGAAAAGTTGACATCTCCTGCCCTTTTACAGTCCTACAATGTGATCTGGTGAGGTGTGATTTTAATGCACCACATTTTGAAGGTACACACACAGTCACTGTATACACAGGGCCTGTGAGCTCCTCTTCTGTGTCATAATAGATGGTGCCTCAATAAATCTTCTTGACTCAAGCTGACAAAACTCTACATCCTGTTTCCCACTTCAGTTCTCTTCAGAACAAGGCTAGTTCTTTATCCTGTGGACATCCTCTGCTATTATTCCAGTTTTTATTGCTGTTGTAGCTGCCACTGGGATCTGCTTGATTTTTTATTTATTTATTTTTTACACAATTCTTCATTCACTTTCATTTATTTTTGCAGCATCACCTCAATATCTCAAATTGCTGCTTTTTATAATCAACTTTTTTTTTTTTACTAAAAACAGTTTCAGGACAGATTAGGCAGATGGGCCTAGTAGGCTGCAGTAAAAATATATTCATATTTGTCTTTCCACTCTATCATGACAGATCAATTTTTTGTGTCAATTTTTCTTAGAAGTAATCAATTCTCATGATGGAGTTATACCTTCAGACCCCAGCAAGCGGTGATCTGGCAGCAGTGTTTCGTTAGCATATCTGCTAGAAATGTAGCTAGCTAGCATGTGTATTACCAGACAATACATTTTTCAAATACACCATTACCAATTGTGTTTGCCAGTTAATGGTAACATTAGAGCTGACATCTGCTGTCTAACTGTTACTTAATTATCTAACCGGCAGGCACAGCGCTAGGTAGCATATCCAAAGCATGACCGATTAAGTAAAAATTTTAACATGTAATTATAACAAAGGGAGAATTTCTAGATAATGAATATTGTACCAAAATACTCACCTACTGGACATCAAGTTACACTTCAAGAGAACCAAAGAGATCACTTGTCATGTGGGAAATCGCAAAATGGTTTAAGAACATCTCAGCAAAAGATGAAAACCCCTGCAGAATTGCTCCATAGACCCTGTTCAACTAAGGAGTCAAAACGAGCATGCGCAAAGTAGTTGGCCTGGCCTCAACTATATAGCAATTCATATATTTTGCCAACATAGATTATATTGTGAGATTGACTTTTAACAAGAAACATAATAAAGTTACATGAGGCAATTACTTTACTAAGGTAAGCAATTTCAAGTTATTGTTTTAACAGTGTGTGACACCATGTTAGTAAAGAAACTAGAGCTTAAAGCAGGCTTCTACAACAGGACAATGATCCAGCATAGCTCAGTCTACTGCAACAAGTTCCTATTACCTTCCTGACAAGCCACTAACATTAGTGATGACATCTTTCTCTGCTATCCATTATCAGGAGCTAGCAACAGTTATACACAAATCAAGTTTGTCCACATGTGACACAGGTGAAGCCTCTACTAAAAGAACAGCAGTATGGAACCTTCCATACTCTTCTAAACTTCCATTTCCAATCTTCCTTTTTAAGTAAAGATTTACAAAAAGTCACTTTTGTAAAATCTATGTTTTTATTATTTATTTGCAGACTAGATTTGTGTAACCTTGCAGTAGAGACCTGTGAAAGTCTGGAATCACTTTTGCAACTGAAAAATGGCTCCCTGAAAGAGCTGGACCTCAGCAACAATGACCTACATGATTCAGGAATGGAGCTGCTCTCTGCTGGACTGAAGAGTTCACACTGTAAACTAGAAACACTCAGGTCAGTGTTTCTTTCAGTGTATTCCTGAATGATAAATAATAAGCTGTGTTATTTTGTGTTATCATAAAACAACATGAGGTTTCTACTGTATTTAACTTTGAATTGGTCACATAGTTCTATGTTAAATTCCAGCAGAATGAAAGTTTATGTTTTAAAAAAGGTTTCTAGATAACAGAAGTAATTTAAACACTCATTTAAACATAATTTGAAAAAAACATCAATGTATTGCCAACCATCTGTACAAACATTGGGTCAATAGTGATATGGAAAACTGCACCACAAAGCCCTTCACATACACAATCATTCAGCACCATACACCTGCTGTCAGAATCAACCTGTTCACAACAGACTGATGAGGAGGCATAATTGCAAAATGGATCAAGTGGGTGGGGAGGGGTATAAGTTCATACAATGCTACACAGCTAAAGTATGCATTTAGAGGTTAATGTTAGTTACACACTGTATTTTCTCTTTCATCGGAATTTCTCTCTTTCCTATATCCATGTTTCTATAACTGCTGTATCTGCTTCAACCCAGTGGAGGATGGGTCCTGATTTGAGTCTTGATTTTTCTCAGTGGTTCTTCCTCATGTTCTTTGTGAATTTTTCCTTTTGTGTCTTGTTTCCTATCTGTAATTTGTCCTTAAGCTTTTATGGAGTTTATCTTGACACTGTAGATCTTTTAGATTAGGTAAAAGATCAGCTCACAAATAATGAATAATGAACAGGCTTGTTTTTTTTTCACTGGTGATTACAATATAATAAGCCTAAAAGCAGTCATATATGCCATGTGTAATTTTTTTCAAGATACTCTGGACTACTCAGACAAAAGTTTGCTAGCATTGTCTTTTTTATGAACAAAATTTCATCTTTCAATTTTGCCTGTTTTTGAACCACTTGATGAACTTGTAAATTGTATCTTCTTTCTTAGGAACTTGATGACATTGACAACTGATACTTAATGATCTACATTCACTCAGATAAACATTATAGACCAAAGTAAAAAATCGGTGTATACAGAATTTAAAAAAGTACAATATCAAGAGAAGCAGTGAGGTTCCAAATCTAAACAGTATCACTGATACTTCAATGCACATCAGTGCTATTTGTAGAATGTATTTAGTGTAAGATCTACTGATTGCTTTATCATGTGTTTCTTGTCTGTGTTATTCCATTCCTGAGTTATGAACCTGAGAAGATGGAGCAGA
Source organism: Piaractus mesopotamicus (assembly GCA_023558415.1). NCBI lineage: Eukaryota > Metazoa > Chordata > Actinopteri > Characiformes > Serrasalmidae > Piaractus > Piaractus mesopotamicus. Next base: position 13,320 of record JAILXH010128778.1, read on the forward strand.
GTTAATGAGGTTCTAAGGCCTAATTAAATTGAACTTGTTTTGTCGTTAAAAGGATGGAGTTCAAAAGATTAGCAAAAAATATGAATGTCAAAAAACATTTCTGCCACTCTTGCCAGTGAGATTGTGTTTCTTTGTATGCTTAATTGTGTGAAATTGTGTTTTAGTATGTTTCTGTCTAGTTTGATATCAATGTGAATCATCTATCTCACTCTGTCATCTGTCTTCTCGTTATTTCTTTTTTTGCAGATTATCTGGTTGTATGATCACAGAGAAAGGCTGTTCTTTTCTAGCTTTAGCTCTGAGTTCAAACTCCTCACATCTGAAAGAACTGGATCTGACCTACAATCACCCAGGAGAGTCAGGAGAGAAGGTGCTCTCTGGCAAACTGGAGGATCCACAGTGCTCACTCCGCACTCTCGGGTATGAACAACTGTGCTCAGAAGTGTGTGTGTGTGTGTGTGTGTGAGGTGGATTTAGAATGATTGAACTACAAAAAACAGTAATTATTTGCTCTTCCTATATGGCTGACAGCTCTCCAGGATATTGATTCCATTTTATGTAGGCTCTAATGTCAATGCTCTCACTCACCTAGACTGCTTTCACTCTCCTACACTGCTCTCATTCACATAGACTGCTCTCATTCAGCTAGACTATTTCACTGTCCTAGACTGTTTCACTCACCTAGACTGCTTTCATTATATTCATCTAGAACCCATGTGTCATACACAAGGCCTGCGGGCCTTGTCAGGCTCTTGGCACAATCCTGGCTGACAAAATGATTTTAATTTTTAACACTGTCAATGACTCATCTGTTTTATATAAAAATTCTGTAATTTGTAAAATTTATTCAGTTTAAAGTTTTTGAGCTCACATTTTCTTACACATATCACAGGCTGTGAAACACTGAGAGCTATTTAAGTTATTTATTTTATGTTTAAAGATAAGCTTACTTTAAAATGTTTTAAGGTTTTACAAACTGTACTGTCTAAATGTTAAATTACTTTATTTTTTATAATACTTCTTATATTCATGTAATGTAAGTTGTAAGTTGTGTTCTTGTAAGTTTTCAGCCCCAAATACTGCTATTAGTCTCCCTGATTACTAATAATCAGTATCAGCCCCGA